>KZ652923.1:112753-123112 GCA_001010745.2 Gerris buenoi
TGGCAACACCGATTTTCCCTTTTTATAACCCCAAAACTACCTTCACATTTGTTGTTTCCCGCCTTCGTATGTGCCAACTCTAATCTTATAGACTGTAGTACTTCCAACTTGAACGGGTAGGACGAACCACTTGTTCGAACCTTGCAATTAGGCCATCACTTAGGCCCATTTTACGCCCCGCGGTAGAGAGTTGCAGCCATTTCACACATCATACATTTGTACATTGTACCGCCTAAGCGAGTATGATGTGATCAATAGTGAGCCATATAAATTAGAGTGTCACGGCGAGGAATCGAACCCCATCTCGCTCCACTCATGATTCAGTTATGGCCGAATAGACGTGGTTTAACCCACACGGTCACGCTGGCTCTAATAAATTTCAGAAAAAATCGGCCAACTTTTAATTAATTTATTGTCTTCGGTAAATTTCGTGACGGTCGGTTTTTTTGGATTCAGTCCCGAGCTTATGACTTTAGACGCTTTAACGTGTCATAAGGAACTCCGTTACAATAACAGAATCAGTTAAACTTTATCAATACTTGTCTTAGATACTCTCAGTTGACTGAAAATCCTGAGTTTGCTCATGGTTATTCATTTTCTATTCCTAAAGAACGTAATAATCTGTAATTTGGGCTGTACTTGGAAGCTAATATACCACGTCAATATCTTCACTTATCGATTGACCTTCCATCTTTACTTAGCAGATTCTTCAACTCAGACGATACTAATCTACTGCATTTGAATGTTGTATTAGCATGCAGTGAACGGTAAACAAAAATTCTGAGGTTTGTCCATGGGTATTCTTTGGCTCAAATATTTTATAGCCAGCTGAAATTGGTCTTAGATTCTCTTAGTTGACTGAAAATCCTGTGTTTATTGGGTATTTATGTGAAAATGGATATTTATGACCCAACTATTCTTCTCCTATCCCTAAGGAACTTAATAATCAGTTATTTGGAGTGTATTTGAACGCTAATACCGCGTACATCATCACTTATTGATTGATTATTTTTTTCAATTTTTTTAGATTACCTATATTAAACTATTGCATTTTAATGGTAAACTTGCAGTGAACGGTAGACACGTGTGAAAATATTATGAAAGCCCTTGATATAAATTGCGTACAGATTAATTTGAAAAGTTTGATAGGACTATACAAGTTGATTGAGATAAAAAATACTTATTTATGCACCTAGGGAGTAAAGTAAGCCATTATTCCCTGAGCGAAAAAGTTGATTCTTGAGGCGAAGCCAAGGGAGATTATTATCGCGAAGGTAATAATGGCACTTTACTCACATACAATAATATAGTACATAAAATATAGTACATACAATATTTTATCTCCTGTAGGAAGTAAATACAAATTTTCGTTCATTTCACAGTTTTTATTTATTATTTTACTAAATAACAATAATTATTAACACTTTTAATAGCAGATATTAGAGATTCAGTATTAAACACAAATATAAAGAATTGGAATTAAACTCAAATAGAAGGTTACTTAGATGCAGGTTATAAAAATAGATAAACATAGTCATAAAAGCAGTGACGCCAACCTGATTTCAACATCTTCATTACATTAACCATTCATTTTCTACTATTTATAAAATAATTAAGTTGCAATCTTTACTTTTTCGCCCTACTTTANCTTAGCAGATTCTTCAACTCAGACGATACTAATCTACTGCATTTGAATGTGGTATTAGCATGCAGTGAACGGTAAACAAAAATTCTGAGGTTTGTCCATGGGTATTCTTTGGCTCAAATTACTTTTAGCCAGGTGAATATGGTCTTACATTCTCTCAGGTGATTGGAAATCCTGTTTGTTCATGGCTATTTATGGCTCAATTATTCTTCTTCTGTTCTTAAGGAACTTATAATAATCTGTTATTTTATTTGGACTGTATTTCGAAGGTAATACCGCGTTCACCACTTATTGATTGATTCTATCTTATTACGCAGATTCTTTAACTCACTTAATATAAGTCTGTTGCATTTGAATGGTATTATAAGCATGCAGCATGCAGTGAACGAAAAGATTCGTATGAAAAATATCAAATTATATTATAAACTAAGCAAAATTTAATTTTAAAGATTTGATTGGACTTAACTTGAGTATGTTGATTTAAATGACACTTAAAGTAAATTTTATCAGCAATGTAGTACCGTGTTTTTGCACACTGCAATAAGGTACACAATTTGTGTTAAGGTGCACAAATTGTGTACACTATAAGGTACACAATTTGTGTTAAGTTGCACAAATTGTGTACACAATTATGTAAAGTAAATTTAAGTTCGTAATTAGATCAGAAAATCAATCTACTTTGTCCGACTTCTATTCTAAAGTAGATAACGAGTAATCATTAAATAGGGCGTCCAGAACGCTACGAAATTTTAAACTAACATTTCCAGAAAAGGTTTCCACTTTATACATAATTAATATATGTAAATTTTTCCAACCCCTAGCCGCAGCTCTTAAGTGCCCGGGAAGGCCACAAGATATTCTCTTCTGCTAATTCCTGCTGGTAAAACTGTATAAATACTCGCATTAAATTAAAAAACTAAAATCAAAACTTTTAGATGTCGAGTTTATAAAGGAGTATACATCTAACACGTACATAAACTAGGTTAACAACCAATGAGTTTCAGTTTCACACATAGCTTCCTCGCGTTCTATTTCAAATAATTAAACAATTTTATGCGTTTACAACCTAGTATTGTCAAATTTATTTAATTTTGCCCCCCTTTTTTTAAATCTGTCAAAATTGTTTTTGATTTTTAACATGAATAATAGCATCAATTTAGTTAAATTTGTCATTTTTTACTTAAGTAAGTGGACCCACTCTATATCCGTTTGTCTTAATAACTATTTAGACAGAGGAAAATTTACAGAGTTTTACATTCCTCAGTCCTAACTACTATTAGAAGAAAGGGAAATATTTCCAATATTCCTTGGGACAAAGAAATATTACATTTGTGTATATAAATGTGATAATATCTTTTAGTCTAAGACTAAGTGATAAGATAATAGTTTATATCACTTGTTAAAAGAAATATAACACTGTAATATATAAAATATAAGTTTATTGCTCTATACCACAATTTTTAATTTATTTATTATAAATCAGACCTGTTTCAGCCTCAAAATAAAGACTACACCAATTGAAAAACACCACTAAAATATAAAAGTTTATAAAAGTATGACTTTATTACTAGAGTAGTGGTAAGACTCGATTTTAAAATAGCTTAATAACTGCTTAAAATAGTTAAATAACGATTTTAAAATAGCTTAATAACTGCTTAAAATAGTTAAATAACGATTTTAAAATAGCTTAATAACTGCTTAAAATAGTTAAATAACGATTTTAAAATAGCTTAATAACTGCTTAAAATAGTTAAATAACGATTTTAAAATAGCTTAATAACTGCTTAAAATAGTTAAATAACGATTTTAAAATAGCTTAATAACTGCTTAAAATAGTTAAATAACGATTTTAAAATAGCTTAATAACTGCTTAAAATAGTTAAATAACGATTTTAAAATAGCTTAATAACTGCTTAAAATAGTTAAATAACGATTTTAAAATAGCTTAATAACTGCTTAAAATAGTTAAATAACGATTTTAAAATAGCTTAATAACTGCTTAAAATAGTTAAATAACGATTTTAAAATAGCTTAATAACTGCTTAAAATAGTTAAATAACGATTTTAAAATAGCTTAATAACTGCTTAAAATAGTTAAATAACGATTTTAAAATAGCTTAATAACTGCTTAAAATAGTTAAATAACGATTTTAAAATAGCTTAATAACTGCTTAAAATAGTTAAATAACGATTTTAAAATAGCTTAATAACTGCTTAAAATAGTTAAATAACGATTTTAAAATAGCTTAATAACTGCTTAAAATAGTTAAATAACGATTTTAAAATAGCTTAATAACTGCTTAAAATAGTTAAATAACGATTTTAAAATAGCTTAATAACTGCTTAAAATAGTTAAATAACGATTTTAAAATAGCTTAATAACTGCTTAAAATAGTTAAATAACGATTTTAAAATAGCTTAATAACTGCTTAAAATAGTTAAATAACGATTTTAAAATAGCTTAATAACTGCTTAAAATAGTTAAATAACGATTTTAAAATAGCTTAATAACTGCTTAAAATAGTTAAATAACGATTTTAAAATAGCTTAATAACTGCTTAAAATAGTTAAATAACGATTTTAAAATAGCTTAATAACTGCTTAAAATAGTTAAATAACGATTTTAAAATAGCTTAATAACTGCTTAAAATAGTTAAATAACGATTTTAAAATAGCTTAATAACTGCTTAAAATAGTTAAATAACGATTTTAAAATAGCTTAATAACTGCTTAAAATAGTTAAATAACGATTTTAAAATAGCTTAATAACTGCTTAAAATAGTTAAATAACGATTTTAAAATAGCTTAATAACTGCTTAAAATAGTTAAATAACGATTTTAAAATAGCTTAATAACTGCTTAAAATAGTTAAATAACGATTTTAAAATAGCTTAATAACTGCTTAAAATAGTTAAATAACGATTTTAAAATAGCTTAATAACTGCTTAAAATAGTTAAATAACGATTTTAAAATAGCTTAATAACTGCTTAAAATAGTTAAATAACGATTTTAAAATAGCTTAATAACTGCTTAAAATAGTTAAATAACGATTTTAAAATAGCTTAATAACTGCTTAAAATAGTTAAATAACGATTTTAAAATAGCTTAATAACTGCTTAAAATAGTTAAATAACGATTTTAAAATAGCTTAATAACTGCTTAAAATAGTTAAATAACGATTTTAAAATAGCTTAATAACTGCTTAAAATAGTTAAATAACGATTTTAAAATAGCTTAATAACTGCTTAAAATAGTTAAATAACGATTTTAAAATAGCTTAATAACTGCTTAAAATAGTTAAATAACGATTTTAAAATAGCTTAATAACTGCTTAAAATAGTTAAATAACGATTTTAAAATAGCTTAATAACTGCTTAAAATAGTTAAATAACGATTTTAAAATAGCTTAATAACTGCTTAAAATAGTTAAATAACGATTTTAAAATAGCTTAATAACTGCTTAAAATAGTTAAATAACGATTTTAAAATAGCTTAATAACTGCTTAAAATAGTTAAATAACGATTTTAAAATAGCTTAATAACTGCTTAAAATAGTTAAATAACGATTTTAAAATAGCTTAATAACTGCTTAAAATAGTTAAATAACGATTTTAAAATAGCTTAATAACTGCTTAAAATAGTTAAATAACGATTTTAAAATAGCTTAATAACTGCTTAAAATAGTTAAATAACGATTTTAAAATAGCTTAATAACTGCTTAAAATAGTTAAATAACGATTTTAAAATAGCTTAATAACTGCTTAAAATAGTTAAATAACGATTTTAAAATAGCTTAATAACTGCTTAAAATAGTTAAATAACGATTTTAAAATAGCTTAATAACTGCTTAAAATAGTTAAATAACGATTTTAAAATAGCTTAATAACTGCTTAAAATAGTTAAATAACGATTTTAAAATAGCTTAATAACTGCTTAAAATAGTTAAATAACGATTTTAAAATAGCTTAATAACTGCTTAAAATAGTTAAATAACGATTTTAAAATAGCTTAATAACTGCTTAAAATAGTTAAATAACGATTTTAAAATAGCTTAATAACTGCTTAAAATAGTTAAATAACGATTTTAAAATAGCTTAATAACTGCTTAAAATAGTTAAATAACGATTTTAAAATAGCTTAATAACTGCTTAAAATAGTTAAATAACGATTTTAAAATAGCTTAATAACTGCTTAAAATAGTTAAATAACGATTTTAAAATAGCTTAATAACTGCTTAAAATAGTTAAATAACGATTTTAAAATAGCTTAATAACTGCTTAAAATAGTTAAATAACGATTTTAAAATAGCTTAATAACTGCTTAAAATAGTTAAATAACGATTTTAAAATAGCTTAATAACTGCTTAAAATAGTTAAATAACGATTTTAAAATAGCTTAATAACTGCTTAAAATAGTTAAATAACGATTTTAAAATAGCTTAATAACTGCTTAAAATAGTTAAATAACGATTTTAAAATAGCTTAATAACTGCTTAAAATAGTTAAATAACGATTTTAAAATAGCTTAATAACTGCTTAAAATAGTTAAATAACGATTTTAAAATAGCTTAATAACTGCTTAAAATAGTTAAATAACGATTTTAAAATAGCTTAATAACTGCTTAAAATAGTTAAATAACGATTTTAAAATAGCTTAATAACTGCTTAAAATAGTTAAATAACGATTTTAAAATAGCTTAATAACTGCTTAAAATAGTTAAATAACGATTTTAAAATAGCTTAATAACTGCTTAAAATAGTTAAATAACGATTTTAAAATAGCTTAATAACTGCTTAAAATAGTTAAATAACGATTTTAAAATAGCTTAATAACTGCTTAAAATAGTTAAATAACGATTTTAAAATAGCTTAATAACTGCTTAAAATAGTTAAATAACGATTTTAAAATAGCTTAATAACTGCTTAAAATAGTTAAATAACGATTTTAAAATAGCTTAATAACTGCTTAAAATAGTTAAATAACGATTTTAAAATAGCTTAATAACTGCTTAAAATAGTTAAATAACGATTTTAAAATAGCTTAATAACTGCTTAAAATAGTTAAATAACGATTTTAAAATAGCTTAATAACTGCTTAAAATAGTTAAATAACGATTTTAAAATAGCTTAATAACTGCTTAAAATAGTTAAATAACGATTTTAAAATAGCTTAATAACTGCTTAAAATAGTTAAATAACGATTTTAAAATAGCTTAATAACTGCTTAAAATAGTTAAATAACGATTTTAAAATAGCTTAATAACTGCTTAAAATAGTTAAATAACGATTTTAAAATAGCTTAATAACTGCTTAAAATAGTTAAATAACGATTTTAAAATAGCTTAATAACTGCTTAAAATAGTTAAATAACGATTTTAAAATAGCTTAATAACTGCTTAAAATAGTTAAATAACGATTTTAAAATAGCTTAATAACTGCTTAAAATAGTTAAATAACGATTTTAAAATAGCTTAATAACTGCTTAAAATAGTTAAATAACGATTTTAAAATAGCTTAATAACTGCTTAAAATAGTTAAATAACGATTTTAAAATAGCTTAATAACTGCTTAAAATAGTTAAATAACGATTTTAAAATAGCTTAATAACTGCTTAAAATAGTTAAATAACGATTTTAAAATAGCTTAATAACTGCTTAAAATAGTTAAATAACGATTTTAAAATAGCTTAATAACTGCTTAAAATAGTTAAATAACGATTTTAAAATAGCTTAATAACTGCTTAAAATAGTTAAATAACGATTTTAAAATAGCTTAATAACTGCTTAAAATAGTTAAATAACGATTTTAAAATAGCTTAATAACTGCTTAAAATAGTTAAATAACGATTTTAAAATAGCTTAATAACTGCTTAAAATAGTTAAATAACGATTTTAAAATAGCTTAATAACTGCTTAAAATAGTTAAATAACGATTTTAAAATAGCTTAATAACTGCTTAAAATAGTTAAATAACGATTTTAAAATAGCTTAATAACTGCTTAAAATAGTTAAATAACGATTTTAAAATAGCTTAATAACTGCTTAAAATAGTTAAATAACGATTTTAAAATAGCTTAATAACTGCTTAAAATAGTTAAATAACGATTTTAAAATAGCTTAATAACTGCTTAAAATAGTTAAATAACGATTTTAAAATAGCTTAATAACTGCTTAAAATAGTTAAATAACGATTTTAAAATAGCTTAATAACTGCTTAAAATAGTTAAATAACGATTTTAAAATAGCTTAATAACTGCTTAAAATAGTTAAATAACGATTTTAAAATAGCTTAATAACTGCTTAAAATAGTTAAATAACGATTTTAAAATAGCTTAATAACTGCTTAAAATAGTTAAATAACGATTTTAAAATAGCTTAATAACTGCTTAAAATAGTTAAATAACGATTTTAAAATAGCTTAATAACTGCTTAAAATAGTTAAATAACGATTTTAAAATAGCTTAATAACTGCTTAAAATAGTTAAATAACGATTTTAAAATAGCTTAATAACTGCTTAAAATAGTTAAATAACGATTTTAAAATAGCTTAATAACTGCTTAAAATAGTTAAATAACGATTTTAAAATAGCTTAATAACTGCTTAAAATAGTTAAATAACGATTTTAAAATAGCTTAATAACTGCTTAAAATAGTTAAATAACGATTTTAAAATAGCTTAATAACTGCTTAAAATAGTTAAATAACGATTTTAAAATAGCTTAATAACTGCTTAAAATAGTTAAATAACGATTTTAAAATAGCTTAATAACTGCTTAAAATAGTTAAATAACGATTTTAAAATAGCTTAATAACTGCTTAAAATAGTTAAATAACGATTTTAAAATAGCTTAATAACTGCTTAAAATAGTTAAATAACGATTTTAAAATAGCTTAATAACTGCTTAAAATAGTTAAATAACGATTTTAAAATAGCTTAATAACTGCTTAAAATAGTTAAATAACGATTTTAAAATAGCTTAATAACTGCTTAAAATAGTTAAATAACGATTTTAAAATAGCTTAATAACTGCTTAAAATAGTTAAATAACGATTTTAAAATAGCTTAATAACTGCTTAAAATAGTTAAATAACGATTTTAAAATAGCTTAATAACTGCTTAAAATAGTTAAATAACGATTTTAAAATAGCTTAATAACTGCTTAAAATAGTTAAATAACGATTTTAAAATAGCTTAATAACTGCTTAAAATAGTTAAATAACGATTTTAAAATAGCTTAATAACTGCTTAAAATAGTTAAATAACGATTNCGCCGAGGAATCGAACCCCATCTCGCTCCACTCATTCAGTGGATCGATTCAGTGATGGCCGAGCAGACGTGGTTTAACCCGCACGGTTACGCTGCCTCTCTAGCTCTAGAATACATCTAACTCGTACATAAACTAAAATTGGTTAACAACTAATAAGTTTCAGTTTCACACATAGCTTCCTCGCGTTCTATTTCATATACTTAAACTATTTTATGCGTTTAAAACCTATTATTGTCAAATTTATTTAATTTTGCCCCCCCTTTTTTTTTAAATCAGTCAAAATTGTTTTTGATTTTTAACATGAATAATAGTATCAATTTAGTTGAATTTGTAATTTTTTACTTAAGTAGGTGGACCCACTCTATATCCGTTTGTCTTAATAACTATTTAGACAGAGGAAAATTTACTGAGTTTTATATTCCTCAGTCTTAACTACTATTAGAAGAAAGGGAAATATTTCCAATATTCCTTGGGACAAAGAAATATTACATTTGTGTATATAAATGTGATAATATCTTTTAGTCTAAGACTAAGTGATAAGATAATAGTTTATATCACTTGTTAAAAGAAATATAACACTGTAATATATAAAATATAAGTTTATTGCTCTATACCACAATTTTTAATTTATTTATTATAAATCAGACCTGTTTCAGCCTCAAAATAAAGACTACACCAATTGAAAAACACCACTAAAATATAAAAGTTTATAAAAGTAAAATGAAGACTACACCAATTGAAAAACACAACTAAAATATAAAAGTTTATAAAAGTATGACTATATTTCTAGAGTAGTGGAAAGACTCGATTTTAAAATAGCTTAATGAGACTTTTGTTGGGCAGACAATAAGTTCAGAACTAAGGGAGATGCTGAAGTAAATAAATGCCGTTAAATTAATAATTATGACATTGCAAGGTACGTGAAGTAAGCGAAAGTGCCTCCTGAAGTTCAAAGTTGGCAAATGTGGTGCGGTAAATGTAATAAGACATATCTACTTTTAAAATCTGATTTCGACATAGGAAAAACTGACTAAGTAGTAGTAAATACTAGCCGGTCTCGGCTGACCTACGGTCAGCCTGCGTCCGTCTAGTGGCCGGGTACTAATATTTGGTTGTTGCTTTACACCCCTTAAAAAGTAAAATTTTAAAAACGTGTACATAACAACAATGAAAGTACTTTTCAAGCCCTGTAAAATGATATATAATATGATATATTTCGAGCATTTCGATCATTGTACCCCTGTACCTCATGTAGGTACAGGGGTACAATGATCGAAATATATCATATTATATATCATTTTACAGGGCTTGAAAAGTACTTTCATTGTTGTTATGTACACGTTTTTAAAATTTTACTTTTTAAGGGGTGTAAAGCAACAACCAAATATTAGTACCCGGCCACTAGACGGACGCAGGCTGACCGTAGGTCAGCCGAGACCGGCTAGT
>KZ652923.1:140886-154053 GCA_001010745.2 Gerris buenoi
ACAGCAGTTCTTGCTATCGTACCGTAATTCGATATCTCGGGCTACAGGTAGATCACCCGCAGAGCTAATGATTGGTCGCCGATTAACGACTCGCCTCGAACTTCTCAAGCCAAATGTGGAAGACAATATCGATAAAGAACTGGTTCATCAAAAAGTCTATCATGATCGCAAGGCAAAAGCAAGATCTTTTTCGGAGGGGGACGAAGTATGGTCGCTATCAAAAGACGGGAAGTCATACAAAGAAGGGACGGTGATTCAGCGTACAGGTGACTTATCATATCGGGTGATGATTGACGGACGAGAAGAACGAAAGCATGCCGACCATCTAAGAGCTCGCTGCGTAACTTCTTAAAGGGGAGGGAAATGTTGTGTATTGTTATTATTTATTGGTTACTAAGTTACTGTTTGTTTACATCTGTTTTATAGTTATGTCAAAATATAAAATATTCAGTCTTGTTTTGGACAAGCTCACAAAATGCAAGTGTAGAGTTTTTAGTTTTATTATAGTGTTACTTTAATACTAGATACTACATTTTGGCGACGAGGATGGGATTTTTTTTTTAAACGTTTACAAGTGACAGTGGTTAAACATAAGGACGTTAACATTGCTCTACAGCAGTTCTTGCTATCGTACCGTAATTCGATATCTCGGGCTACAGGTAGATCACCCGCAGAGCTAATGATTGGTCGCCGATTAACGACTCGCCTTGAACTTCTCGCCAAATGTGGAAGACAATATCGATATAGAACTGGTTCATCAAAAAGTTTTTTTTGTTTTTTTTTTTTATCAATATCGTCGGCACCGTTTCCGAGAATTTTTTTTTTTTTGTGTTTTTAGGGGGTAGCGCCCCCCAAATTAGGAGCTAAAATTCATTTCTAGAATTCGCCTAGGGGTAAGATTTTTCTGAACATGTATGCCAAATTTTGTCAGTATTAGCCCAATAGTTTAGGTTCCAGGCGTTTTCACAGACAGATGACAGAATTTTTTTAAAAATCACTTTTATGCACTCAGGGGACTTCAAAACGTGTAAATCTATTAAAATCGAATTTTAGCGCTATATCAATACTTTCTCTTCATACAAGAAAGTAAAAAAAGTAACAAATAAAAAAAGAAAAAAAAACATGTAGGTAGTTATTAATGTTAGTTATTAGTCGTAGTTATTTAAGTGTGTAATGTAATTTTATACTTAGTAAATTACTAAACATGTATAACTTAAACGTTAAACCCATCTCTCCTTGTGCACGAATTTTCAAAGCTCACATAAACTGTAATCTAATCAGTCTTAGATAACTGAGCCAGCTGCACACTGCACAAGCTTCTGCTTTTGCAGCCAGTAAACAATACATTGTAATAAGCTATTGCACTTTTAATGTAAAATGAAAAACCTATTATTAAGTGTAATCCCTTCTGTTTATCATAAATAAATAAATAAATTGACCGATTTGGGCTGTTCTAATTGTACATCCACTAGTAACTTTGAGCAGTCTTTTGAAGTAGTTATTATAACTACTTCAAGCTATGTACTATTACTTAAGCTGTGTATTATAAATGAGCAGCCTCATGTATGTATTGTTTTTGTAATAGTACATTACACGTCGAGTGCGGAAACTAGCATTTTTCATGCAAGTGTGGAGTTTACACCCGATCAACAGCGAGGGTAGTAAAACCACACGAGCAATGCAAAATGCCGTTTTCGCATGAGTTGCGTACCGTACTTTATCTACGATTGTTAGAAATAATAAATGCAGAAAAAAATAATAAACTTCCTGTATGCAAGCTCGTATTTCTCTTTTGATAAAGATGACATCAATTATCAATTCGTTAGTTGTATTTTGTGCCGAATTAATTATTTTGGAAGGCGTATTATTCTCCGCATATTCGTCAAAATCACTTAAATCACTCATTGATTTTCACAAAAAACTCTATACAAACAGTTACTTTTATTAAATAAACATCTAATTAGTTATGTTAAATGTAAACAAACTCGCTAATCGTGTGTAAAGTTGAAGAGTTCTTCTTCTTTTCGTCTCTAGAGTGGAAAAAAGAGGAATTCTTCTTCTTTTCGTCACTAGAGAGGAAAAAAAGAGGAATTGTTCAAAACTATGAGACACGCATGCGCAATTAATACAGGTGTGTAAAGAATCACTTTCTACGAATCTAAACAGAGATACAATGTTTATATTACGAGAAACATAATATATTTTATATTATGTTTCTCTCTCATCAGATTACCTGAAGAAGGTTGCATTAGAACAGCCGAAACCGGTTAAATTGTTTTAATTAAAATCAATTAAAATTAAATAAATTTAGTTTTAATGAAATAAAAGGACAACTCTTTATTGTCTATTTTATGAAATTTAGATTCAAAAGTTGAATATACAGGGAAATTACTTAGCATTTTTTTATAGAACGCTGACCGTTCATTCAAGCTTTAATGGAATTACAGATTCTATTGAAAACTGCGATTATTTGTGAAAACTCGATATTCAGGGTTATTTTAGGATGGGGCGAGCTTTTAACAACCCAACCGCTGGAAAATCAAATTATTAAACCCCCGACTAATCCAAAAGAAACAATTTATTAATTCCTCTTGTTTTTTTATACTGAAAATAATAATAATAACAATAAAGCCGCCCATGAGTTATATAACATTAATTAATTTTTACCAATTACAAGGTATTGCTACTTCAGAATTTAGATTCAAAGGTTAAGTGAATGATTGAAACAAAATCGAAATTAAAATTTACACTTTAAAATATTCTGTAAATTTGACTTTCAAAAAGCTTCCTCACGTAATTTAATAATGTTTTGATTTTACAAACCTTTTATTTCAAATCTATGAAAATTAAAATTGTTTTAATACATGAATAAAAGTATCAAAAGCAAAATTTAAATTACTCAGGTCGTTCAAATTAATCTGGGGATCTGCGGGCTATTTATGACAAACCATTCCAAACGTATTAAAATCAAATAATTACTTTTACAAATATAGGAGTAAATGAATGTATGTGTGTGTGCGTGTAGAAGAGCAAACCATTAGAAAACTTATGTGGGACCCAACAGCGGGCTAATTATGGCCTACCATCAAAATGGCATTAGTTTTTAAGTTATATTGGTTCACATACATATTGAACGACAGACAGACTCATTGAAACCTGATCAAAAATGTTCCCTGATGTCTGAAACGGACTTTTGCCTTCGAATTATTAAATTCGGAGGCATACAAATTTTGTCATTCTCTTGAACACACATCCTCTTGGTCACATCCTTTTCGGTATCTTCGGTAAAATCAGAAGTAACATTAAATACATACTCGGTCAGACAAATTTCCTTCAAAAATAATCAAACAATAGCTATTTATGTAACTAGGCAGCAAAATGAAATTTTGCTTGACAAGTTTTTAAATTTTAGTTCCTTGCCAAAGGCGAGGATAGGCTAAACAAATTTACTGCAGAGGCGAAGCCGAGGCAGGCAAATTTACTATTTTACTGACGAGGCGAAGCCGAGGCAGGCAAATGTTAATTACCTGCTGAGGTGTAACCGAAGCAGGTAATCTTTAAACGAGTCTGGAATGTTTCCTTTGCTGCATAGTTCCATACAATATTTTTTCTTCGAACGGCAGAAAAATTACACTAATTATTATATTCCCTTTTTAATATGTAAAATATTTAAAGAAATTAAAGTTGTAAAAAACGAAAGTTTGAGTCATCAAGAAAACAAAACAAAGGCAAAACAATTCAGTGTTGTCACTTTTTTTTTATTAACAACTGTTTTTTATCTCAATTTTTAGCGATTTTTTTAAAAAAAATATTTGTAAAATAATAAAATTGTTTATCACTATAATTATTTAAGTTATTTTCAAAAAAGATATAACTATTTAGCAGAATATTACGCTTAAATATATAAAAATAAACAATGTGGGAATGTTAATAACCTGCGATGAAGTAACCTTTTTGTAGTAAAATTTGCTTAAAATGTGGCAGTCTGTTTGTTATTTTGCTGTCACTTTTTTTCAAAAGAATCAAGAAAAATTACATTTTGCTGACTGAAAACAGTACAACAATGCTTAATTTAGCTGCCATGAGTAGATAATAGTTATTTATGTAACTAGGCAGCAAAATGGAATTTTACTGACGAGTGATTAGATTAGCCTCCGAGCCGGAGGCGAGGATGGGCTATGATAATTAACTGCCGAGGCGAAGCCGAGGCAGGTAATTTACCTATTTGACTGCCGAGGCGAAGCCGAGGCAGGCAATAAATAAACGAGGCGGAAATGTTTCCTTTGCTGCCTTGTTGCATACAATATTTTATCTACTTGCGGAAGAAAAATGAAACTGCTAAAATGTTATCTTTATTAATATAACATAGTTAATAGTTAATAACTATATGTCATATTAATAAAGATAATAAATGTATTAACTAAAATTAATGTTCAAATAAGAAACTTGGGAATAATAACAATAAGTAAAAAGCAAACTGAATCTATAACAACAAAATACAAAACACACGTTTATAGCACACATCACTTCTGAATGAATAATGCACGCAATATAATATATTTATTTATATTTTTACTAACAAATTACTAAAAGAATTAAAAATATCTTCTATTGCTTAAAAGAAAAGACGTAACTAGGATAAATCAAGAAAAGTAGCTAGTCTAATCTAGAATGACTTCAATAATAAAAATAATATGGATGTTCAATGTTTACATGACGCTGCAGTATAGCCATTCACTCCACTATTTTTTTAATTAAAGATCTACTAATCATTGAACTTATTTAACAGAATTAACAAATATAAACAAATTATTTTATAATTAAAACGTTTATTTATTAAATATTACATATTAAACTATAATATATGATGTTATAAGATAGAGATAATAGTATAAACTGTTCTTGCCAAAATAAGAGGTTATGACACGCAGTGGTAAACACTGTTACTTTCTCTGCCTAGGCAGACAAATATTTGTCTGCCTAGGCAGAGAAAGTATTTTCCTGACTGTTTTAACTACTTTCCTGCCTGTTTATAATATTTTAATGACAAATCAGCGAAATAGTACTTTCCAGCCTAAAAACAGTTAAGTAATGGTTAATTTTGCTGCCGCGAGTAGATAAATATTATTGTTTAAGATATTTCGGTAGGCAAAAAATGAATGATAGACAGACAGACTCTAGACTCTAGACCTTAAAGAGAATCAGAGGTATACACAATTTTGGTTTTTCAGAAAGTTCCCATATAGCTTCCGTTACTTTCGGTGAGGTCGGAAGCAAAATGATATATAAAAATAATATCACCTCTCTGGGTTTTGAAAGGTGTTGTTTATTTGATTTCTGTCATGATTTATGGCAGGAAATTATTTTTTTTTTTCGGGATAGCTTGTTATATGGTTAAACTTTTAATAAAATATTTCTAATAAAAATCATTGGTACCTACTATTAAAATTAGTATTCTTTTAATTTGCGGATATTAGCGAATTCATTTATTTCAACTCGTACATTTTAATTTATTTAATTCAGTGATAATTTCTAGAGTTGTTTATAGTGTGTTTTCATTAATTTTGTTTGTATGTGTTCTTTTTTATTCACGCCAAAATATAAAATATTGTTCTGCATTTTGATAAATCCCTAAAAAAAATAAATATAAGCAAGAGATTTTTATCATCTCCCCGTTTATGGATGTGAAAATACGAGAAAGCGGAATGTTGTAAGAACCTCCCACCCCTATACACTAGGGCGAGATTGATTGGAAAACAGGGAAGGAAAGACAAATATCCCTGAGCTCCGGTTTCGGAAAATGCAAGATGGATGAACTGAAAAAATGTTCACTTCTCAAAAGGAAAAACGCTCGAGATTTTTTACCAAAGCGTTTTTCATTAGGATTTTTTTTCTCATTTTATTCATATTTTTTAATATATATTTTTTGAAAACATGGCCTTATATATGAAACTTTACACATCGTATTATTTATACAATGCTGAATACTGCGTACAATCTTTCATAAAACAATATTTAAATGTTAGTGTATGATGTATGAATACAAAATAAGCATTGATTTATTATTCCTGTTACAAAATGAGGGAAGTTTTGTAAGTGCTTGTATAAACTATAGGTACAATATGTAAATATAAGAAAACAAGTTGTTTTGATTGTTTCTGTGAGTTTACGATTGATTACACAATAAGAAGGCGAAGTGACATAGGATGACACGCTAGAATAAAGTTATCACAGGATGTAAACAAAGGAACGATGAGAAATCATTAAACATCTGCTCGACGCAACTAGTTTCTCATATACGAGCAATGCATAATTTCTTGCCATAAGTAATTTACATTAATAAGTCACTTTAGAGTTTTCGTAGTTACATTTAATTCATAATTGAACAATATTTATTGTAAATGGAATTTATTATTATTGTATCGAATCTATATTGATTTTGTATATTGTATCGAATAAAAAAATGATTAAAAATCCAAAAAATTAAAAATACTATAACTATAATGTGCAATATAAAGGAGAAAAAAAAATTGTTAATATCATGGACTATATACAACCAGGTATAAATGTACTAGAAAATTAGACAACCGCAGGTTGGCCATAGGCCAGCTGATATCCACGAGTTTATTATATAAAATCGTATTTTTTTTTTTCCTAAAAACGATTTTAATTAACAAAATAAATAAATTAGTAGCACACTGTGTTCCAATTTAAATGAGAGAAAGTCGTTCATTGAGTTTAAATTATCGAATACTAGAGCACTATACAGCGAATAAATTCTGCAAATGTTCAACATCCCTTCCGAAGTTTTCGAAGTTTTATTTAATATAAAATTAAATTGTTCTTAAAACTTAAAAATCGGTCAGAGACAACTCAGACAAACTTTCTCATATATGTACATTTAATAACTATTGGAAATTTCATCAAAAATATCATAAAAATAACTTCCCCCGGGCGGGGAATCGAACCCGGGCTCTCTCCATCCGCGTTTTAAGCTATTAACTCAGGAACTAGATTTTTCCCGGGAAAACGGCTTATATCATTAGATTTGTATTTAAATTGGCTACATTTAGAATTTTTTAATCAAAATCGTCGGAACCGTTTTCGAGAAATAATTTTTTTTCGTGTTTTTTCAGAGTTTTTGGGGGGTAGCACCCTTAAATTTGAAGTTAAAATTCATTTCTCGATTTCGCCTCGGGGTATGATTTTTCTGAACGTGTATGCCAAATTTCGTCAAAATCGGCCCAGTAGTTTAGGCTCCAGGCGTCTGCACAGACAGACGACAGACGACAGACGACGGACAGACATTTTTTAAAAACCACTTTTTTGGACCTCAAAACGTGTAAATCCATCAAAATCTCAAAATCGAATTTTCGCGCCATCACAATACTTTCTCTTTATATGAGAAAGTAAAAAACCATCGGACCCTCAAGTCACGAATTCACATTAAAAGCACGAAATATATTATTCCGGAACATACATAAATAAATTTTTACTTGAAAAACGATAAAACGATTTGAGGTAATTTGAATGCCGGAACATCTGATACATATCTCTCATTCATTAATAATTCAGAAGTATAAAGTTCAGAATTACGTTTGTAAATCAAGTAACTACTCTAAATCACTTCTAATGTATTTAACAAACTTCTTTGGATAATAGTATAAACTGTTTTTGTCAAAATAAGAGGTTATGACATGCAGTGGTCAACACTGTTACTTTCTCTGCCTAGGCAGACAAATATTTGTCTGTCTAGGCAGAGAAAGTATTTTCCTGACTGTTTTAACTACTTTCCTGCCTGTTTATAATATTTTTATGATAAATAAGCGAAATAGTACTTTCCAGCCTAAAAACAGTTAAGTAATGGTTAATTTTGCTGCCGCGAGTAGATAAATATTATTGTTTAAGATATTTCGGTAGGCAAAAAATGAATGATAGACAGACAGACTCTAGACTCTAGACCTTAAAGAGAATCAGAGGTATACACAATTTTGGTTTTTCAGAAAGTTCCCATATAGCTTCCGTTACTTTCGGTGAGGTCGGAAGCAATATGATATATAAAAATAATATCACCTCTCTGGGTTTTGAAAGGTGTTGTTTATTTGATTTCTGTCATGATTTATGGCAGGAAATTATTTTTTTTTTTCGGGATAGCTTGTTATATGGTTAAACTTTTAATAAAATATTTCTAATAAAAATCATTGGTACCTACTATTAAAATTAGTATTCTTTTAATTTGCGGATATTAGCGAATTCATTTATTTCAACTCGTACATTTTATTTTATTTAATTCAGTGATAATTTCTAGAGTTGTTTATAGTGTGTTTTCATTAATTTTGTTTGTATGTGTTCTTTTTTATTCACGCCAAAATATAAAATATTGTTCTGCATTTTGATAAATCCCTAAAAAAAATAAATATAAGCAAGAGATTTTTATCATCTCCCCGTTTAAGGATGTGAAAATACGAGAAAGCGGAATGTTGTAAGAACCTGTTCACTTCTCAAAAGGAAAAACCGCTCGAGATTTTTTACCAAAGCGTTTTTCATTAGGATTTTTTTTCTCATTTTATTCATATTTTTTAATATATATTTTTTGAAAACATGGCCTTATATATGAAACTTTACACATCGTATTATTTATACAATGCTGAATACTGCGTACAATCTTTCATAAAACAATATTTAAATGTTAGTGTATGATGTATGAATACAAAATAAGCATTGATTTATTATTCCTGTTACAAAATGAGGGAAGTTTTGTAAGTGCTTGTATAAACTATAGGTACAATATGTAAATATAAGAAAACAAGTTGTTTTGATTGTTTCTGTGAGTTTACGATTGATTACACAATAAGAAGGCGAAGTGACATAGGATGACACGCTAGAATAAAGTTATCACAGGATGTAAACAAAGGAACGATGAGAAATCATTAAACATCTGCTCGACGCAACTAGTTTCTCATATACGAGCAATGCATAATTTCTTGCCATAAGTAATTTACATTAATAAGTCACTTTAGAGTTTTCGTAGTTACATTTAATTCATAATTGAACAATATTTATTGTAAATGGAATTTATTATTATTGTATCGAATCTATATTGATTTTGTATATTGTATCGAATAAAAAAATGATTAAAAATCCAAAAAATTAAAAATACTATAACTATAATGTGCAATATAAAGGAGAAAAAAAAATTGTTAATATCATGGACTATATACAACCAGGTATAAATGTACTAGAAAATTAGACAACCGCAGGTTGGCCATAGGCCAGCTGATATCCACGAGTTTATTATATAAAATCGTATTTTTTTTTTTCCTAAAAACGATTTTAATTAACAAAATAAATAAATTAGTAGCACACTGTGTTCCAATTTAAATGAGAGAAAGTCGTTCATTGAGTTTAAATTATCGAATACTAGAGCACTATACAGCGAATAAATTCTGCAAATGTTCAACATCCCTTCCGAAGTTTTCGAAGTTTTATTTAATATAAAATTAAATTGTTCTTAAAACTTAAAAATCGGTCAGAGACAACTCAGACAAACTTTCTCATATATGTACATTTAATAACTATTGGAAATTTCATCAAAAATATCATAAAAATAACTTCCCCCGGGCGGGGAATCGAACCCGGGCTCTCTCCATCCGCGTTTTAAGCTATTTTCTCAGGAACTAGATTTTTCCCGGGAAAACGGCTTATATCATTAGATTCGTATTTAAATTGACTACATTTTAGAATTTTTTAATCAAAATCGTCGGAACCGTTTTCGAGAAATAATTTTTTTTCGTGTTTTTTCAGAGTTTTTGGGGGGTAGCGCCCTCAAATTTGGAGTTAAAATTCATTTCTCGATTTCGCCTCGGGGGATGATTTTTCTGAACGTGTATGCCAAATTTCGTCAAAATCGGCCCAGTAGTTTAGGCTCCAGGCGTCTGCACAGACAGACGACAGACGACAGACGACGGACAGACATTTTTTAAAAACCACTTTTTTGGACCTCAAAACGTGTAAATCCATCAAAATCTCAAAATCGAATTTTCGCGCCATCACAATACTTTCTCTTTATATGAGAAAGTAAAAAACCATCGGACCCTCAAGTCACGAATTCACATTAAAAGCACGAAATATATTATTCCGGAACATACATAAATAAATTTTTACTTGAAAAACGATAAAACGATTTGAGGTAATTTGAATGCCGGAACATCTGATACATATCTCTCATTCATTAATAATTCAGAAGTATAAAGTTCAGAATTACGTTTGTAAATCAAGTAACTACTCTAAATCACTTCTAATGTATTTAACAAACTTCTTTGGAAATTCACTCTTTAATACTTTGACTCGGATATTATTAATGTATTGAAATTATATTGGTTTAATATAATTATATGCTGTTAGAGAGGTGCAGGTGCAACAGGGTAAAAACATAATCAGTGTGCCATTAAATATAAATTGTAATAGCCATTTTAAATGCATATAAACAGGGTGGGCCAACTTTCAACTTTTTGAACTAGACGGACTTTTTGAACAGTTATAGCTTCTGTAATAGATCGATATGATTGCGGGGTCTGAAAACTAAATTCTTCTACTTTAAATTTCATATCTTTAACTTTACAAACCATTGGGTGAAAGCCATGCATTAAGGGTTTGAATTAGGGTGTTAAAAAAAGTCGTCCGAGTAGTTTTGATAAAATAAATATATTTTATAAAAAGTCCAGTCATGCACCATGACTTAATGAGCGAATTTCCAAAGAAATCTGTGTATTATTGGCTTATGAGAATATAGAAAAATTTTGGTTTAGAATTTGCAAGGGTGAAAAAAAAAAAAAATTGGTACACATAGGTACAGGGTACAAAAATCCAAATAGTGTTCACTCTTCAAGATGCACATTGTTGGAAAGCTCTTTAAGAGTACAGTAATTGTTGTTATGTACACTTTTATCATATTTTCATATAAAAGGGGGGTAAAATGGGAAAAACATGTTTTTATGCTATTTTTGACCCTAAATGGTCATAACTTGACCCCTTAATGGACTCCAAAAATTTTGGCCAACCTTTATTTTGATATTATTGACATTTTAATATTTGTTTGAAATTTTTAAGTGCATCCTAAGGGGAGATATCGTCTGGAGTGACACATATACATATATACATACATACATTAAAAAAAGTGTTAAAATTCAGGGATCGTACCAGAATGGCCTGAAATGGATTTCCATGGAAAATTTTTTCAAAAATGCACATTTCAAAAATTTTGAAGCCATTGCAAAAGCTTAATTTTCTTTGAAAATTCGCTAATGAATGTTTAACAAAAT
This sequence comes from Gerris buenoi, assembly GCA_001010745.2. NCBI lineage: Eukaryota > Metazoa > Arthropoda > Insecta > Hemiptera > Gerridae > Gerris > Gerris buenoi. The sequence continues at coordinate 152,208 of KZ652923.1, forward strand.
TAAAAAAAGTAATGCATATTTTACTGATTTACTTGTTGTATGGTTCAATATGTCCTTGTTCATTTACGACAGCCTGCACTCTCCTCCTCCAGTAGGATATGGCCCCATCAATAGTTGATTGATGTATATCATCCTAGGCACGAAGAATCGCTCCTCGCAAACAATTCAATATTTGCAAAAAAATTGCCCAGACTTCATTCAGCCAGACGAATGGCCGCCCAAGAGTCGACTCCTAAATCCAATTGATTACTCTGGGACGTTGACAAACTTCCAAATAGGTTTCTTCGTGCCTCGGATGATATGTGTCAATCAACTTTTACTGGAGAAGGAGAGTGCAGGCTGTCGTAAATTAACTAGAGGTCGACCAAGAAGTCATGAACACGGTAGAAACTAAAAGCTTAGCTTCGTTTAAAGTCGGAACTTCCGAGTATTGCCGAAGTCAGTATAGTCGGGTGCTATTCTAGTTGTCAAATCTCACGAATAACAACAGGAAGGTTTCCAATCTGTTTTTGTTTATTTATATACTGTACGAGTACGAGTTATAGCCACAACTGTCATAAACGATTTTCGTAAGATCCACAAATCCACGGGATGATGCAAATACGAAGGACGCTACAATTAACGGGGATGAAATAAAAAGTTTGATTAAGTAAGTTAATCAAACTCAAAAATAAAGAGGAATAATCAATAAATAATAATATAAAGATATCGTNGAGGTCAAAGTTAAGGGTGGGTTCGAGTAAGCGGATACGTAATGGCGAAGGCCCGAAGGGATTACATCTGTAGCGCTTTTGCGGAGCAGCAAAAAGTTGGTTCCAAACCATCTTTTTGCGCCGCCGCTTTAAAACCTGTATGAAACCTTTACTTCGTCTTCTTCTTGTTGCCCTCCTGTATTTATATAATATTTAAATTGTTTAATTATAATATATTTGTATCTGTTCCCACATTACTTTTATTATATCTGTGTTTATCTACGCGTTTTATCTCTGTTTTTGCGTACGAGCTTACCGAAGGTAACGGAAGCATTGTGTTCACTTTTGAGAACGAAAAACTTTTATGTCTCCGATTTTAAAAATTCCAAGACAGAAATCCGTTTCAGACATCAGGGATCATTTTTGGTCTCGTGTCTGTCTGTCTGTCTGTCGGTCTGTGTGTCCACGAATTTAGAAACGTCCGACGATAACTTGAGTAATTCTTGACTGATTTAGATGAAATTTGGTAGACATGTTCATTTTACCAATGCTCAGGAAGAGTGCGTTGGACAACGTTATCCGTCCAAGCATTCACGCGTAACGCTTACGTAAACGTACACTTAAATTTAAAATTGGAATTTTAGGCCGGTAAAAAATCAAACATCATCTATTCAATGAGACAAACATTTTTTTTTCAAATACAATTTTTTAGTAAAACCAACAGCGACACCGCTATGTAGATCGCTAACACTATTATAATAGCTTTTACACAATAAACAATACAACAAAAAATTAATATAAAGTTAATTTTAATATAACAATAAAATACATGATAGGATGGGAGGAAGCTATGTGCCACACTAATTGGCAGTCTATTTATTTTTTTTTTTTTGCAATTTTGATTAACATTTATTTTTATCAAAACTACCTTTTTCGCCCTAATTCACACACCCGTCATTGCATGGCTTTCACCCAATAGCTAGTTAAGTTATAGATATATGCAATTAGAAGATTAGAACCCCATAGATTGCAATTAGAATCCCATATCACTATATCTATTAGTAGTTATATTTAGGGGGTTCTGGCTGACCTTGAGCGGATTTTCTGGCTGACCTCGGTCCAGAATTCTCCTCTAACTCCGTCTACTTGTACGA
>KZ652924.1:0-10880 GCA_001010745.2 Gerris buenoi
TTCGGGGCTAGCTATCGTTAACGACAGAGGAAATTATACTTCAGTGTAGCTTAGTTGGTCAGAGCACTATACTGGAAATATAGAGATCCGTGGTTCGAGTCCCGGTGCTGGAGTCTATTTTTCACTGTCTATCTCCCGTTGTTAATAATAATTATAATTTGATTTAAATTAAAATTTAAACTTTCCGTGGTATGAATATACCAAAAACTTAAAAATGAAATAAAAATGTAAAATAATAAAAAAAGAACAAATTGTAACTGTGACCTAGACTGGACCCGTTCCACCTCATTAGAGTAATTCCCAAAAGGAAATTCATACTTTTACCCTTATCGAGCCTTTAAGTGGGAGACCAAATAAAATAAGTCCTATCTACTCATCGAAATTTCCTAAATAAAAAAAAACGAAAAAGGTTCTAATTTAGCAAAAGAAGCTTAAAAACCGCCACTTGCAGATTGGATAATGTAGGTCAAAGGAGGGCAATTTTGTCCAACTAAATAAAGACTCTTTGATATAAGGGGCAGGAAATAAGATCTCCCTCTTCTGATTTTCCAGGTTCTTTCCACTCTTTTATTTTCTGACAAGGTTGGCAATTCTTGTACAACTTTTTCTTTTTTTTTTGTCTGATTTCTAAGATAGTTTTTTCCCTTCTTTGTCCTTTCCAAGACTCTGAAAAGTTGTCGCTATTGATTAGAAGTCGTTATTTCTGGCCCTCAGGGCCAAAGGGCTTCTCTCTTTTCGGCTCCTAAAAACGAAAAAAAAGAATCAAATATCCGAAAAAAAGGACCTCAGAAAGGAAATTAAAGGAAGAGGTCAGAAAAAAAGAAGCCTTAAATTGGAAGACTTGGGCCTTCTAGAAATAAATTCCAAGCTAGAAGGGCCCCCAAGACGCTAAATTCCAAACTCTTGAAAATAAAATCACCTTTAAAAAAAAGGGTGAAATATAAAATTGGAATAATTTAGACATTAAAAGAAAGAAGGCCTTTTAAGTTAAAATTGTCTTCTTACTACTAAAATGAAAAGATACATTTACAATTCAAACCGTTTTCACTGATTTGAGAAGTTCCTTTATTGTCTTAAAAAAAACTTACTTATTTTAATTCAAATTTGTGCGAATTACACAGAAAAAGGGCCAATGCAAATTGGATTTTCCAGTCAATTCGAATATTTTATATATTACAGACAAATCAAAATAAAGTTACTTTATTGTATTGCTTCCGAAGCTTCCTTTACCTTCGCTAAGCGAAGGTAAAGGAAGCTACGCGTTCGTTCTGATGAACGACCATTTATTAGGTTTCCGATTTCAAAAATTCCAAAAGAGAAATCAGGGAATATTTTTGGTTCCTGGGTTATCTGCCTGTTGGTCTGTCGCTCAATTTTTGAGAACCACAATATCTGTTTGTGTTTATCTTTTTATTTGATAATTTTTTCCTTTGTTTTGATTGTCCAGAGTGGGGAGTCTCAAAGTCCCTTGCCTTCATGTATTTTAGATTCAGTCTGGTCTTGTATTAGCCTCCGTACGGAAGTGTTTCTTTCCCAATGCTCTATTTTCCGCGGGAAATTTTTAAAATAAAGTCCTAAGCATTAAGACCACTTATACGGATCCTAGCAGACAATAGGTTTAATTAATATAATTTAAAAATAAAATATAATTATTAAAGTTTTTGAAAAAATCAACAAAATGGACCTCGAAAATGCTACATTGAGAGAAAGAAGGGTGACCTGCTTATTTGTAACCATTACGTACATCAGGCAGACGAGCTAATTTGATAAGATCGCAATGTCAAATATAAATAATATAACTGCAGACGTTCCAATTAGAATTATATATTTTTTTTATAACTAAAATACGATTATTACTAATATGTATTATTAAATATAAAAGTAAATCGGCATAAATTGAGAGCCAGCGTGGCCGTGTGGGTTAAATTACTTACCACGTCTGCTAGGCCATTACCGAATCAAGAGCAGTAGGGGTTCGATTCCTCGCTGTGACACTCTGATTTATATGGCTCCCTATAGATCACGACAATACTCGCTTCAGTGGTACAATGTACATGTACAGAGGTATGATATGTGAAGTGGCTGGAACTCTCAACCACGGGTATAGTAAAAAGGGCCTAAGCGGTGGCCTAATTGTTAGGTTCGTACAAGTGGTTCGTCCGACCTGTCTAGTACTAGTACTAGGACCTTACTACTATTAAAAAGGCATAAAAGTGTATAATAGGGTGAAGATTCGAACCATGGATCTTTGTTTTCACTCCAATGCTCTATTTTCCGCGGGAAATTTTTAAAATAAAGTCCTAAGCATTAAGACCACATATACGGATCCAAGGTACAAACCCGTGTTTTTATAAACCATCTTAACTCTATCTTCTATGCAAGCTGACAGACCCACAGAAAGTGAGTACGTTGGTTCGGGGAAGTAACCTTAGTTCTTCAATCGGCAGAATGGACTAAGACAAATATTTTGCACCGCAGGCGTGTTAATGCAGGACAGCTGCTAATAAGATGAGAAGAAGTTTCATCCTCTTCCTCGCACAGCCTGCACACTGGGCTTTCTGCTAGGCCAAGACGATTTAGATGTCAATAGGCTACACTGTCTAGTAAGAATATGCCTGTTAAAAGATAACAGGTCATAACTAATATAGAGTATTACTAATATGAATTATTAAACATATATGTATAAGTAAATAGACGTAAAAGTGTATACCACCGCGAAGATTCGAACTGCGGATCCTTGTTTTCACCCCAATGCTTTTACTATCAAGCACCATGAACTAATTTTACTGATTTTAATCAATTCCAATTTGGTATAGGAATCGAAGCATAAGAAACTAGATAACGTAAATATTATGAAGTATCTTCAAATATAACCTACGGGTAAATGTATTCCCAAGAGATGATGATTAAATATTATAACCTATTATTTTCATGAAACTCAAAATTTTGATAAAGATAAATAAGAAATAATTAAAGCAAATAGAAGAACGTAAAAAATAAATATCTCATCGTTTATTTAATATGTTTAAGGACGAACATAAAATTATAGAGTTCGAAACAAAGTAGTTTTCATAACAATATAAATAGTATTCAATGAATCATCACGAATTCCTTATTTACCTATATTAAAACCCGGAGAAAGGAGTAGAATAAAGCAATAACTACAACTATAAAATAATAACTTTTAATGTTTTGCTTCAGCTCAGAGTGGAGAGTTTTAAAATAACGGTTCTCCATTTATTTAAAACGAAAAACAACGTGATAAAACAAAAGTGAAACCCTCCAAAAGTGAAACCCTCCCCCATTTGAACAAAAATCACGGGATGGGAGCGTAAAAGAGAAGAAAGAGAAATTGGCCAATAAACTGCAGCTGACTATTCCTAAATTTCTTTTGGAGAATCAACACATAAAAACACACTTGTACAGACGCTAAATACCACATGAAATAGGAATACAATGGGATATTACAAAGGTTATACAAAGTAGGCAATGTTACAAGCCTGGGTTAAAGGTTATCTTGTGAACATGTTTGCCTTTCATCTCACGTGCTAAATAAAACAAACAGTGTTACCAACTTTTTTTTAATATCTTTTACACATTTCCATTCTTTATTTAGATTCTCTTTGCTTTTATTCTTTCGAGAAAAAAATCTGTGGTAGTAATACAACTCTAACTATTTACATTAAGATGTTTTGAATTATTATAATATATTATATTAAATATTATTAATAAAGAAATTATCTTTATTTTTTGGGGGAAGGGGGGGGGGTCTNTTTGTGTTTATCTTTTTATTTGATAATTTTTTCCTTTGTTTTGATTGTCCAGAGTGGGGAGTCTCAAAGTCCCTTGCCTTCATGTATTTTAGATTCAGTCTGGTCTTGTATTAGCCTCCGTACGGAAGTGTTTCTTTCGCTCGTCAACATCCGCACCTTTTCGCACTCTCGCTTATTTTTAAATAATATCTTATCTTCCATTTTATGAGTTACACGCACATACAAACACATTTATACACATATACACCTACTCACCTATCTTTTCATTATATCTGTATCTTACATATATATTATTCTACCTATCTTCTATCTAGCTACTCTTCCACTTTTCAACCGTCACCAAAATTGGTAAGTAACTTTTCTTACTCACACATCCTACAGTCTACTTCTCTGAGAGTCCCGCACTCTATTTGCAATTTACCGCACATACAATATCTTAAAAACTAATACTTCGGTTTTAATGAAATTTAAATGGTAGGCCATAATAAGCCCATTGTTAATCCATTATAAGTTTCAATCTTCTGCGACCATTTGTTTCTTTTCCCTCATGCGCACAAACATTCAATTATTAAGAAGCGTGAAACTACAAATATTTAAGTTGTAGTTTATCGAGTTCAAAGTAGAAGTTCGAGCTTATTATCGGTCTGAAAAATTAACATTTATACGTCTCCAATACCAAACATAAACAGACAGAAATAACTCTACATCCATATTTTTGAAAGTACGCATATGCTTTTATGATATTTGATTCAGTTTGTCAAAAGTAGCCCCAGATTAATTTCAACCGTCTGCGCTCTTTCAGAATTTGCTAAACTAATCCTTAAATTGAAGTAAAAAATTCAAAAGAATTTTGAAAGATTAAAAAAAAAAACGAGGAAAGCAGTTAAATAAATTAGACAATAACATATTAATTAGACAATAAAATAAATTAGACATGAATAAATTAAACTAAATCCTGGTGGCTAGATAACAGTATGAAAATTTAACTTGATTCACTAATTGGCTATTTGGGTGTAACGCAGATAAAAATGACCAGTAAAAGTAGTAAAATTTATCTGTATTATCCTTTTTTGTTGAAGACTAATGAGAGGATCAATAAATAGTCCTTCAATTAGTGTGGCACAAAGCCTTCTCTTGTCCCATTACGGCCATTAATGATACTGTGTTTTACAACACATTATTGTCTAATTTATTGAATTTTCCCCCTTTTACTTCCGAGCTCACAAAAGGTAATGGAAGTATTGTAGAAGACATTTCAAACCGATACCTGTTACAAAAATCAAGGGACAGTTTTGGTTCTGTGTCTGTCTGTAGGTCTGCCCAATATTTTTTCAAACCCAACTATCTTAAAAAATATACCAGGGAAAATCTAGTTTCAGAAGCAATGGCATTACAACATGAAAAATACAGTAGCTATATTGAAATATTAATATGTAAAAGTTGGTCTGATTTGCCTCGGACCAATTTATAATATATTTATTCATTTGTAAGCATCCCATCCACCCTAGCCCAGAGAGAAATATCTCTCTTATGTGCTCGATCCTTTTTATTAGACAGAGAAAGGTGAAAAATAAAGTTTTGGGAGAAAAATGTTCCCTAAGGCTTGATTTTCCTCGACAGTGCATTGCAGAATAGGGTTCGAATAAGTAAATAAGTTTATTTTTATAAATTTATTGTAACGCATACTAAGAAATAAGTAAAACGAATCAATATTTCATTTACAAAAACCGAAGAAAAAATAAATTAGGTGATTAGATAGACAAGATAAGCATTGATAGAATCCCTTTTAATATCCATAAATTTATTTTTTCAAAAATGTATCTATACTTAGAGATTTCAATCTGACATTTAGAAAATTAAATTATAAAAAGTACATTAGATCCCGAATCCAATTCCTTTAAGTGTTCTATTCGGTATTCTCTCTTCAATTAGAGCGAATGTAAAATAATGTGAAGAAATAAAAATGGTTAGTCCCCTTTTATAATAAACAGAGTTCATGTTATCATGTTTTTATCTTTAAAATTGAAAATAAAATTTAAAATGGCGCAACTTAATTTTATGTTTCAAATGTTCTAGAAAACTAAGACAGTTCATCAAGAAATCTAAGGGAGTTCTTGAGGAGGCCTCTAAGCCATTAAGTATAGAAGCATAAAGAATCTTTTAAACTTTATGACGAAGAAACACGACCTTCAACTTCGGCTGCGGAAAATTACTAAAACTCCACTTTGAGAAATCACTTAAACTCTGAAGGAAGCTTTGGAAGACGTACAATTTATCATCATACTTTGGACGAAGTTTTCATGAAGTTATGAACATGTTCTCCCAAGGGTACTGTACTTGTACTTGTCATATTCGCAATATAAAAGCCCTTTCACTGCTTTGTCACATCTAATATCGTTCTATATGCTGTTTAAACAAAGACAAAACAATTTCCTTTCTCGGTATTCCTTTTTTTATAGAAAAAAAAACTTTTAATTTTCTTTTCTCGTAAAAAAGTACCACAGCATAAAACCCTTGACAGGCAAACAACAAAAGAAAAAAGGAGAAACCTCATCGCTTGTCATATGGGTTAAACAAAGGACTACTTATTTGACAATTCATTCGACTGCAAGATGTTGTAATATTTATTCTTGAATATAATTATTAGCTACAGAAAAAAATAACTCATCTCTTTTCAATTTGCTAGTCTATGCAATTTAAACTCTAAATGAACAAGTACTTTAGCCTTTCATTGCAACATTAGCTAAAAAAAATTCTGAACATAATATATTCAATAAGACTGAAAGAAATTTGTGGAACTGGAGTCCATAATCTAAATAATTACAAGATAAAAAGAACTTTTTATATACTACGTTTTTTAATTCAATTAATTCATTTTTTATTTACTTGGTTTACTTATTCTTTTTTGCTGTCATTCAAAGTTTACCTCTCAAAAAAATCTATATTTGGAAATCTGTCAAAATGAAGGATTGTAAATATTGGGGATATGACAAAACAAATAAAATAACATGCGGATTTTTTCCGAACTAACTTTCCATGCAGCAAATTTGCTGAAAACGAATTAAATTCTGCTGAAAAATTACTAAAAGCATTAAAATAATGCATTGTCATCGTGTTCTGAGCTGTTCTGAAAGTTTCAAATGTCTAGCTACTCGGGATGTTAGTTAAAATTCGATTGCAAGATTTGTACCGGACAAACAAACAAGAAACCAAGTTAATAAAAATGCAAGATAAAAAGAACATTTTATATACTACGTTTTTAATTTTTTTGTCATAAATCATAAATTTGAAACCCGTTAAAACGAAGAACGTAAATATTGGTCATGTCAAAACAAATAAAATAACTTTTTATTTGCGGATTTTTTTCGAACTAACTTTTCATACAGCAATAGTTGCTGAAAACGTATTAAATTCTGCTGAAAGGTGGCTGAAAGTTTTAAAATACTGCATTGTCATCGTGTTCTGAGCTACTCTATAAGTTTCAAATGTCTAACTACTCGGGAAGTTAGTTAAAAATCGATTGCAAGATTTGTACTGGACCCTAATAAAAACGTAGCAACGTAGTAAAAATTGACGGGTCATTTAACGATTTATGATTTAAAAAAAGAAGAAACAAATTATAAAAACGCTCGAAAAATAGTGTTTTGTTGACCTCTGCAATTATATATTTTACTCTTTCTAGTACCTGCAGATTTTATCACGGTCTAGTAATAGTTCTTCATAATTATGACTAGAGATATTAATAGAAACTAACACCAAAATATTGACACCACAATTTTATTGTAAAATACACAAACGCGTTTCTTTGATATTCAATATCATGTTTAGAGTTAAGTGTTAACATAGTAAGAGTGGGGGTAGACTAGGGGTGGACCTTAGTCCACCCCCACTCTGTACTTTTAGTTTAAGTTACAAAAGCTTGTAAAATATGTAGCTAGTAGAGATTTTACTTTAATACGATGTTAACACTCAATTCTGAAGATGATGATACTGATGTTTCTGTATTTTAATGTAAAATTGTGGTGGCAATATTGTTGTTTTACTTTCCTCTCAGTAACCTCTCTAGTCATTATTATGAAGTGGTACCAACAAATATCAATCAAAACAACCAATGATTTGCTAGTTCTTCTTTAAATTAGCTATAAAAATTAGCTATAAATGATCAATTTGTATTTTTAGGGTTTCGTTGGTAAAACCAAAAAAATAAATAAACCCTTATTTATTTTTTACTTTTACCTAGGCCAATAAGGGGAGTTAACCACCATTCTGACATTTTCCACCTTAGATGAACTGAGATACTCTGCACTGCAGTATAGAAAACCTAAAGAATTCATGATCCTTAATGGCATTTCGGATAGAAAAGTTGGAACTTTGTCAAATGGTTTAACTTGCGGAAGAAAGCACATGAACTAAATTATTAAGTTAACATCTTGACAGATCAAATCAATAAATACTTCGATGGTAAAATTGATCTTCAAAGTTCAAATGTCAATTTAGAACGACATTTCAACAATATTTAATAATTCAAAGATAGCTAAGAAGTTTGTCTATTGAGTATACGCTTTATTGAAATAGAAATCCCTTTAAAAAATAGTCATTAAAAAATAGACTGTCAATTAGTGTGGCACATAGCTTCCTCGCGTCCTATTATATACTCGTAGTTTACTGATTTTATGCTTTTGCCAGTTAATACTGTCTAATTTATTTAATTGTTTTTTTCCGTTTAATACGTCTACTTACGTACTTGAATCAAAAAAGTATCAATTAAGCAAAAGTTGAAGAGCGCAGACAGGTGAAATTAATCTGGTGCTATTTGCTAACTACGTTTGACAAACCAAGGTTAAAAATTCTATGGGACCAACAATAGGCCAATGTGGTTATATGGGGCCAATACCTATATGGCCTAGTATACAAATTTCATCCAAATCGGAACTGTAGTTTTTGAGAGTTGGTTCTCAAAAATTGTGAGACAGACAGAAGAGGAACCAAAAATGTTCATGTCTGAAACGGATTTCTGTCTTGCAACTGATGAAATTGGAGACATAATATATTTTCGTTCTTCAGAACGATCTGAAGAACGAATAGCTTCGCTTGATCTGATAGCTTTCGCTACCTTCGGTAAGTTCGGAAGCAATATATGCATTATCCTGATCGGTATAACCAGTAACATGGGAAATATCCACTTTTTAGGTCTGGATCTGCAAGTAGTTTTTAAACCTAAGCATAAGGGAACTGCCAAAAATTTAAATACTGAAACAATTAACTGACAATAATTAACTTACATAACTACATATACATTATATAAATGACGACACGGGGTTAGTGCATCGCTACAAAAGCTGTATAACCTATAAAATTTGCAAACGTAAACAGTTGTTTGCCACTTCATGTGGCTTCTCTTTGGTACATGGCGATGCTGGAAGAAGACCAAACATGGAGACGATCTGGGAACTGAAACTTAGATATGCAGTCACGATTCCAAGTTGTGACCACGCCCGATCCTGATGATTAAATTTATTGATAAGGGAGCCAACTGCACTTCTATACGAGCTACCGAGGGCACATCATTAATCAGCTACTGTGGTCATAAGCAGTCTGTACTAAATTTTAGCAACAATAACACAATTAAAATGTCCCTTCCAAGTTGATAAATATACGAATTTTCACCATTCAGAAAGATATTTTATAAACTAAAAACCCATATTTATGATCTATTTGAAAAGTTAATGTTATAAATTTATTTCACAGAGGGTTTTGTATTACAAGCCAAACATGTTATTACAGGATTTAAAACATATACTTAATACTTTGAAATTGATAACTTGTTGATTTTAAAACTTTGTTATTTGAATTTCAATTAGCTCGCTCGCAGATTGTTATACAGTGTAATCAAAGAGCTGAAGTTTTCCTAGGAAACTCGAGTGGAAACAGTGAACAATTCATACCAAGGAAATTAATATTAGCATGGCAAAGTTTTGATTAGCAAGTAAACTCATAATTTTCATAATTTGCTGTGACTGATTACTGTAAATTATTTTAGTAGTTTAATTTTTAGCGTTCCGGCTTTAAATTACACACATATTTTTTGTTTTTAAATCTGTTATCGGTCGGTTAGTATTTAAATGATCAAACGTCTGTTACAATGATCCATTATACCTTANAGTCCTGGATTTAAGGCCTTAAAGTAAGCGGCATGAGATGCTTCCTCCATTAAGAATTTTGAAGTCGTCAGAGGGTGGAAGATAAAAGGAGGAATGGATAAAAAGGAACCTGCATCATAATGACGTCATCATGAAGTCATAAAGTGATGTCATTGATTGCATCACGCTATGGGATAAAGATTAGAGCAACGGGAAACGACAAGGTGAAAGAACATTTATAAAGAATTATGCACGACTGCACACTTTGCAATGTACCTAGAATTCTGCTTTGAAACCTGATGGGAATGGGAAATTCTTGAAGAATTACTAAGAATTAAGAAAATTAGAAACGTTTTTGAAGTAGAAACATCGTATAGTGGAACACACGTATTACTACGTTCCCATGATGTTTAAAATATGGATTGTATCCTGATTTGGGATTTAAACAAGTTTGGTGTTTCCATTGAATCCGTATTCAATACGTTTTCAATACACCAACCAAGAATAATAAATAATTTTGTAACCTTCACCTTTTATAACCAGGTTTGAAGTGTTTGTTTCTTAGAATAATACTATATATAGAAGGAGGGTCACTGATAACATTGAAGCCAACTTTGGCATTCATTTTTGTAATTTGTGACGTCATAACTCTAAAATTATTTGCCTTCGGTTTTTTAATTTAAGTTTTTTATTAAATTATAATTATTGATAGTCAGTTTAGTTTATTGTAATATTTTTGTTGTGTTTTATCTTATTTTAGCTTGAAATATGCTAAAAATAATGTTTATTATATCATGCCGGGCGAGTTGAAAAAAATGACGTCAGAGTGAAACGTAAACAATAACCAATGGCAGGGTTTGTTTTCTTGACGTTCGTGAGCGGGCTTTGAATAGTTACTAAAGCGTGGCCAACCTTCTCCAGCTTAAATGAAAAAAAAGAGTGTTGTTTTGTTGGTCCCCTGGTCTAA
>KZ652924.1:15424-34335 GCA_001010745.2 Gerris buenoi
AAAATTAATAGATTAAGAAGTAACCATGCACGATGCATTCAATACAACTATATGATAGGACTGAGTGATTCACCAATATGTTATACATGCCCAGATAAAGAAGAAAATGTAACTCACATCCTATTGGAATGTCCGAAATATAAATCAGAACGAATTAAATTATACCAAGAACTTAAAATCCAAGAAATCCAAGATAAAAATGAAAAAATCAAGATCATCCTATTCTCAAATTTAAAAAATATTAAACTCACACTAAAATTCGTAAAAGAAATAAATTACTCCCCTTAGCCTAAAATTGAAAATCTGGAGTCCACTCCCCATAACAGAAACCCACACTCGAAATAAAATTTAAAAAAAAATAAATAAATAAAAATTACTTAGGAAAAACATAGGAAACATTTTGGAAGGACTCGGGTCCACCCAACCTAATTGAGGTTTTCTGTGGTTTCCCTCAATTTAATAGGCAAATGCCAGGTTGGTTCCCGATTAAGCCAGTCCACAGACTGCCTATGATACCCATTTATACACCTGCAAACTATCCCAACAAAAATCCAATAAAAAAAAATTCCCATTTAAAAAAGTAAACAAAATAATAATAATAAAATATTTACTCCGAAATTATCCAATATTCCCCTTCCACAAAAGTATTTCAAAAGCTCCAATCCTTTACAAAATATCAAAAAAAATTATGAAAGGCACAAACTATCCTCCCTCAAAAAACATTATGGCTCCGGTATACACAACATTTTTTTTGTAACTTATGCCAATAAAGAACTTGTTTAAAAAAAAAAAACAAGAAAGAACATTTAAAGCATTACTTTTAAAATAAATGCAATTGCCTAATAAATCTATGACCTTAATGACCACTAAAAACTCTGTGCTCGAATTTAATAAGTTCAACAATATACTCGTATTATTCGTATGATAACTGTAAAAGAAAGACATGAAGTGTTAATAAATTAAGTGAAGTGTATAATTTGCAAAATTGATTCACTAATTGACGCAATTTTAAATAAAAGTTCTCCGTAATTTGCTTCATTTATCGTTTTAGTTGTGGGAAAAAGAACCTGATCAGGATTTGGGAAGAATCAGGTCAATAGGAGATAAGTCCTGGATAATGCCGTAAAGTAAGGGGCATGAGATGCTTCCTTCATTAAGTATTTTGAAGTCTTCAGAGGGTTGAAGATACAAGAGGAATGGATAAAAAGGAATTGCTCTTTCAAGAACCTGGATTATAATGACGTCATTGATGAAGTCATAAAGTGATGTCATTGAATTGCATCAAGCTATGGGATAAAGATTAGAGCAACGGGAAACGACAAGGTGAAAGCACATTTATAAAGAATTATGCACGACTGCACACTTTGCAAATGTACCTGGAATTCTGCTTTGAAACCTGCTGGGAATGGGAAATTCTTGAAGAATTTCAGAGAATTAAGAAAATTAGAAACGTTTTTGAAGTAGAAACACCGTATAGTGGAACACACGTATTACTACGTTCCCATGATGTTTAAATATGGATTGCATCCTGATTTGGGATTTAACAAGTTTGGTGTTTCCATTGAATCCGTATGTAAGACGTTTTCAATACACCAATCAAGAATAATAAATAATTTTGTAACCTTCAACTTATATAACCAGGTTTGAAGTGTTTTTTTAAAAAAACAAAACTAAAAATGACAATTAAAGGTTATGTTTTTGATAGAAGTGTGTTGTTTTGACAGATTTGACTACTTTCGCCAGAAAACCCGCCAGGGGGCGCTCTCACTCACACTCTGCGCATGTCAGGATCTAATTCATGTATTTCCATAAAACTCGATCCCATAATTTAATGTATCCTCGTATCTGGATCTATGTATGTATCACATTCAATCCGTATTGAATCTAGGTTTCCATGTACAATTTGGATCCAAAAACTGTATTCAATCCGAATTGAGACAGTCATGGAAACTCAGTATATGAATCATAATCAATGAAATCTTAAATACAACTGCATTCATAATTAAAGTGCAATTATCAATCAATTTAACTCATTAAATTGACTAAATTAAATCAAATAGAGCAAAGCATCATATAGTAATAGCTAAATGCAAATGACAGTTGCGGTAATTAGATTTGCTGCTGATTTATTATACTTTCCTAATTACTACATCCTAATGAGCGGCATAATGAGCAGATGATCTGCCATTGAAAACTGTCAGCCGGATTCACGTGCTTCGCGCTATCTAATTATTATTTTGTTTATTTGGTTATTTTTATAAACTGTCATCAATAACGCTAAAATGCTGATGTAAAAAAGATTTCTGAGACTAAACATGTTTCACTAGGACTTAATAAGTCTTCAACTAGAATTGGAAGTTACATAATAATTGAATCAACAATTTTAGAATAATTTTACAATCGTTTGTCATGCTACAGAAGAATTTCATTTTTTTAAAAAAATTGCGTTTTAAACTTTTATTAAGGGTTACCTTCGATAAATGGGTCAAATTTCAAGAGTGTTGCTCAAGGAATTCCAGAGATTGAATTATTCATGGATATGTCTCTTCACTCAATGGTTGTATTGAAAGGCAACAATAATCTTATAGAAGCATTAGATCATCATTATCAAGTTCAAAAAAGAAACTTTATTGCTTCGAGACGGCAAACAAAACCAGCGAGGTAACATCCTGCTATTGAATTTAACTGATGACACAATACGAAAAGAATGAGGGATGGTCCCAAAAACGGTACATTCTGACTTCATTCGACTCGACAATAGTTTTACAACTAATCAAATTTATTAGGTTATTTAGATAAGGAATAAGACTTAAAGATGCATGAAAACACGTCGACAGTAGTTTTACAACATAATCAAATTTACTAAGGTGATTTAGATAAGGAATAAGAATTAAAGTTGCATAAAAAACACGTAATAAAAAATTTAAATGAAAATTATTATATAGTAACCAATGAGGGACCGTGATCAAAATCATGGATTACCTTAGGAATAAAGTTATCAAGGCAGTAAACATTGTTTTAAGTCGACATTCAATTATTATTAGTCTTCATCAAATGATACATTAAATACAGAGTTTATATTTTATCTAAGTTATGGAGTTTTATACAAAAAGTTCTTAAACTTATTTAGCCAAGCTCTAACGATCCACAATTATAATAAAACGTTTATGTAAATCAGAATAATAACGAGAAAGTGAAAACTGACGCAATATCTTCAAGCATTTCCCGGGGGACCCAAAATTAAAAAAAATAAATAAAACTCACTGGCATCCTCTTTTTATATTGTTATTAATAAAAAGTACAATAAAAATTCTATGCATACCTATATTTAAGACATAGTAAGACTTGTTTTTAACTATAACAATCTTAGTATGTGCCATCCTAGAAATTTTACAAGAACGTTCTCTAGCGGCATAACCTCGACTCTTATGCCATTTCTTCTTTTTCTCATTTGGATAATTGGATATGTCTTATCTCTGGGGGATAGAAGAAATTTCCCTTAGTGTTGCAAAGCAACAAACAACAAAATGACGAGCAATTCAAAACTGGCGCGCTTGATCAACCACTCAATGTGTCAAGTAGACAAATGTACACTGATTTTCTCCACTTTATGAAAAAAAACAAATTTCTTTCGTTTACCCTAAAGCCTTAAGGCCGGGCCACACCTGTCCGCACCGTGCCCGCTCCGTTTGACGGCCGTGTGTAGGCCGTGTGTTGGAGAACACTTGGTGAGGAATAAACCTAAGGAAATGTTAGGCATGGTCCACAGTCATACGGTGCGGACAAGTGTGGCCCGGCCTTAAGGAAATGTTAAAAGTAAACAAAACTAATCCAAGTGTCGGTGCGGGCACGGTGCGGTGTCGGAGCGGAGAGGTGTGGACTACGCCTAACATTTCCTTAGGTTTATTCCCCACCGAGTGTTGTCCAACACACGGCCTACAAACGGCCGTCATACGGTGCGGGCACGGTGCGGAGAGATGTGGCCCGGCCTTTAAACGCATAGGAAGAACTTAAATGCTGTTCAATGAAGACGGTAATAAAAATGATTAATCATGACTACCTCTGTGTTAATATTTGTTTGTAGATTATTTTGATGGGATAAATAATTTAGTGACGTTCAAAATTTAAAAAAAAAAAAAAAAAAANTCGCCTGCGAGACATAGTTCGGCAAAAGACACATTTGAAAAAAAACAGCCCGGTGGAGAGCGGCCATATCCCGCTCTTCATGGTGGAAAATGTGATTTCTATTATTCTGACTACAAAATTAGTTAGTAGACTAAAAATCAAGTTGATGGAAGTTTGTCACTTGATAGGAGACCTCTTTGATTTGGAGTAATCTTTGAATAACTAACCTATCAAAAATTACGAACTACCATACTCTTGATTTTTGGTCTACTAACTAATTTTGTACTCAAGAACATGAAAATCACAATGTCCGCCATAAAAAAAACGGGACATGGCCGTCGTTTTATAGTAGACTTACTTATTGTAGACCGTTTATAAAAGATTTACCTACTTATCCGCAAAATTCTAGCTTGATGTTAGTCAGACACTTTTTTGCACGCTATTTCCGGGACTAAAATTATTATTAATATTATTATTTATTTTTTTAAATTTTGTTGTTAATTGTTTAATTTCAATCGCAATAAGGATCAATGAATTTCACTGCTTTTAAATAAAACAAAATTATGGAAGAGCTTCGTAATTCTAAAAATAAAAAAATAAAAATTATATGTTTTTTTGAGCTTAACAACTTTTATCAATTAATAAATTCAATAAATCTTCATAACCGGATGTTTTTTTGTTTTTTTTTCAACAAAATAGTGTCTGATCTCTATAATTTAAAAACTTATAAATAAAAAAAATAAAAAAATGGGTCCGAGAGATGCTCTTTTTGACAGTAAATGTTATTTGGTGTCTTGAGCGACTCTTAAATTAGTTAGGTTCTCAGAATATTGCGGGTGTCCGATGATATCCTATCCCCACTTCTTAAGAAAATCCTATCTTCAACCACAAGGGGGAGGTTTTCAAGGAAATTAATTTCCACAGGAGTGCCCTTGGGGGTATGGGGGAAGGGTTTAGAAGGGCACTAAGGAAGTTTGCTGCGAGAGTTTGCTGCGAGCTCTCTCAGAATCTTTCATTACAAATTTCTATTTAATCGTGAAATAATAACGCTGCGTCTCCCCACTCCTCCACTCATCCCTCCTTAACTTGAAATTGAAACTTGGGAATGTCGTCTGTCTCTTTCTTATACCCTAACCCTTAAAGCTAATTCACTTTTAAAAGTAAACCACAAGAAAGATTTTTCGAGAGAACTTGGGCCAAATAAAAGGATTTCCAAACAACTTTCTTTATGTGTATTAAATTTTTATGATAACGTTCTTTAAGAATGTTAGAATGTTGTTTTCTTTACTACATGACCCATTATTGTATAAATTTAATTTAATGTAGGGTAATCTAATATTTATTTAAATGGTTTTATAGAATTATTTGTAAAACGCCTGCACCCTCACTTAGAAATTGATTAATACCGACAATACCATTTCATTTTGAAATGGTGTAGGGATCGCTATAGCGACTGCAGTACGAAGAAACATAAAAGGAGATCTGTTTCACAACACACAGATCATATACACAAGAGATGGTCTATATTTCATAGATCACTAACAATACGTTAACTATATAATACATAGACAGCCCCGTCTATGTTTCATTACTAGATATCCTAGGTTTTGAGCCAGCCCTTGATTTATCATGAATGAAGTGTACTTCAATTTCCAAAAAAAAAATCTTATCTAATCAAACTCAAAGGAAAAGTCATCAAAGAAATACACACATAAAAAAAGTATACACTCTCTTCTCTCTTATGATCACACACACAAAAATAAATTTAGAGACACAATTTAATTTCCGGATGGTCAAAATATACCACTATCAATATAATACAAAAAGGGGAATTTGATAGCGGTCTTTTTCATTTACTGACCTATTTTATACGATTTATATTTACAATACCCAGTGGTAGAGGTCAACGATTGACCAAATGGTCAGAGGCGATAAAATATTCCGTTGTCTCGTGAGCTGGCTTGCACGTGGAAGGAACACGGGAGGTAAGTTAATAAGAGAAGCGTGCAATACATTTCACTGTATTGATTAAGCAATAAAATTTATTAAGCTTACGTTAAGGTCAAGTTACTCAGTGAATTGGTTCAATGAACTTGTTATATTCAAGGACTTATGTGAACAGTTTATTATACTAAATTAGTACATTAAAAATTGATTTTTTTTATGGGTAAAACATTGAAAATTTAACTTAAAGAGTTGTTTAAGTTAAATTAAGAAATTAATTAAGAGTTGTTTTATAAATTATTCAGTCTNCTTAATTCTACTCATCCTACTTTCTCATTGACACCATTTTTAAAATTATAAGATACAATTTTTGCACAAAATCATAAGATTTCACCCCTTTTAGTCCACGCCTATTCACCACTTCGCAACAACTTTAACAGCTTTAGGTTTTCAAATATCTTACTAAACAACATCCAGGATAAGATCATTCCTTAATTAACGATAATCGCTATAATTCTATAACAGATTAGCTCAAAAGATCCCCCCCCCCAAAAAAAAACAGTTACAAGTAAATTAAAGAGCGTGAATTTCCATCCCTCTAATGCTTAAGTTCCACGCACAAAATTATCAAGAACATTATAATTAAAGCACGCAAAGATTTTATTACGAAAAATGCCGTTTTAATGGTATAAACAGGCCAATTTGAGGAGTTATTAGTAGCGTGGGATGTTGTTCGGAGAAGTGCCTACTTTATTATAAAGTTTTATAAGATAATTTCTTTATTGTGTCAAGAATATTAAAATAACAAGGGTTTAACAAGTATGTATTAACTAACCAAGGTTAGTTATTTCTTTAAAAGAATCCGAACTGATTTTATTATTATATGTTTGTATTTTGATTTTTAGCTTCCGAGCTTATCGAAGTTAACGGAAGCTATGTGATCTTCTTCACGGCCTATTTCGTAAACTTAAATGATTTTATGCTTTGATTTTATTTTATTATTGTCGAATTTATTTCATTTTCCCCCGTATTTTAAATCTGTAAAAATTGTTTTAATTTTTTTACAAGTTGCAACCTGCCCCGAGGATTAGCAATGCCCAGCTAGTTGCTCAGTGGAGACGGGCGTGGGCTATGAGTTCATATATTAATTTAGGTTTAACGAGCGTATGATAAATACCTGTGTTAATGAAGGGCGCCACGTTATTTCTCTGTCACAAACTTTGGATGGGCGAAATAACGAAAACCCATCCGTAGAAAAAAAAAAGTATTCCAACAACTAGGGTTAACATTTGTCGATATATATTTTCCAAAAAAAAGACCACTTCTGACAAAAGAANGATAAAATATTCCGTTGTCTCGTGAGCTGGCTTGCACGTGGAAGGAACACGGGAGGTAAGTTAATAAGAGAAGCGTGCAATACATTTCACTGTATTGATTAAGCAATAAACTTTATTAAGATTACGTTAAGGTCAAGTTACTCAGTGAATTGGTTCAATGAACTTGTTATATTCAAGGACTTATGTGAACAGTTTATTATACTAAATTAGTACATTAAAAATTGATTTTTTTTATGGGTAAAACATTGAAAATTTAACTTAAAGAGTTGTTTAAGTTAAATTAAGAAATTAATTAAGAGTTGTTTTATAAATTATTCAGTCTACACTCGAAATTTAAAAAAATTGTAAAAAAATCAGTTTCTCTTTTAGACCTCTCAAATTATTTCATGCAATATTTTTTTCTATATAAAGAAAAAAATCATTAATAGAAAAATCTTAAGTTTAAAATTGAAAAAATATGAGAGGGCGATCACTTTTATCTTAACTCCAGAAACTAATAATTTTCTGGTTTTCAGATAATCCTGTCAAGTCCTGCCAATTAGTGTGGCACATAGCAATCTATTACAAATATTGTTTTTTTTTTTTTTTTTACAACCTAATAATGTTTTAAGCTTTCCTCCCTTTTTTTTAAATCTAATAAAACTGTTTTGATTTTTACATGAATTAAAGTCAATTTAGCAAAAGTTAGAGCCTCAAGGTTGAAATTAATCTGGTGCTATCTGCGAGCTACTTACAACAAATTATCCATAATCAGATAAATGTATGTTTGTGCGCATGTTGAAAAGAAACAAATCATCACATCAGATCATCAAAACAGATCACATAGCTTCCGTTATCTTCAGTAAGCTCGGAAGCAAAAATGTATATTAATTCTATTACTTTAATAAATGTTCAAACAACTTATCTGTAGCAGCAATAAATGTTTAAATCAGCTGCTATTTATGACCTTAAGGACCTAGCTCATTTGAGATTGATTGGGATATAACAATAATACAAAAAAATCTGTTTTAATTTATTCGCGTAAAATATAAGTCTCATACTTAGTGAGTAAAAAGTTAACCCCTAGTAAACGTCAGAATTGCTATAAATAGGAAAAAATAAAAAAAATAAAACTGCGTAGTTTTGGGTTATGGAGTTGAAAAAAGTGAGCTTTTAAAAAATACAGTTTTAAAAACAAAAAAAAGGGGTAGACCTAAGAGGAAAGAGTTGGAGGGCCTAATGACTTGTGGGCTGTAAGGTACACCTCAGACCTCTTAAAGTTGTCTACCTAGGTCTCATTATACCTGGAATAAGGTGAGTACACCACACGCTGCCTAACTCTCCACGACTCGGAAATAATGGATAACAGTATCAAACCCACAACAGGAGGTAGGAATGAAAAACAACACTTCAAGACTCGCTTCAGACCAGGGATTCATGAGGACATAATTCAACTAGGCTGAGAAACAACGGTACTGCCTTCAGCATTACGACAAGACGGAATCAAGATATACAATTAGATTTAATAGGATTCAAGCTAGTACTACCTACGCAATGACCGCCATCGTTATTTTTCTACTCCGCCTAATGGTCAAGAAGTAGTTGACTCGTGATGCTTAATCAGGTGAAAAAATATTCTATACAAACCATTGATTGAGAGGTAAGGGCCTGCCTCTCCAATTAAATCTCCATTCATTCATAGTTCAGAATCAACAGTTGTCTTTTTTTTTTAATTTATCAGTTCGATATCATCTCTATTATAATTAAAGCTTAGTCCTCACCGGGACTCAATGTTGCGAGGCTGTCCCGATTCAGTATTGCGCGTCTTAATTGTGAGGTTGTCCCGAATCAAAGTTGCGCATCTTTGTTGCGGGGCTATCCCGATTCAATGAAGCGCAACATTGTTTAAGAGTATCCCCTTTCGATGGGTCTCAACTCTTGTATCATGATAATACGCTCCAAGGACACATTGTGACACCGCAAAGGCATGTTGTGGCTCCGCCGAGATCTCCAGCCCAACAACGAAGACGCGCAACATTGAGTCCCGGTGTGAACAAAGCTTGTGGAAGGGCACTAGGGAACGCTATTATAACTAAGAATGGAGAGGAGGTATAAAATCAAATCAAAGAATCTATTACACATTAATTTTACATCACTTTCAACACAACAATAGTGGGTCATTACAGAATGGATATCAGGCACTTTAGACATTTACGTCATATGGGTCCCCCACCACCGTGGATTTTAAACCAGAAGTTTATTTATAAACAGCTCGGGTTTCCGGTGAAATTTGCGTCACGAAGGATTAGGAGTCCGACGTTTCGCTTCCACTAATGGAAGCATCTTCAGGGATCTGGTGCATTCAGAAATTTATTGCACACTGGTTGCAGGGCGAATATTGAACATTCGACAACGCTGATTTTATAAATGTCTAGTACACTAAAGGTGAGAATCTAACACGCTCTAAGAAACTATAATCCCAGAAGATATTATATGAACGCAAATTATTATTAATAATTTGATATTTTATATAATCAAAAACAGTTCTGTACTCACTCAAAGTAGGTTTTGAGCCAGCCCTTGATTTATCATGAATGAAGTGTACTTCAATTTCCCAAATAATGTAGCAAGTTCAACATACCTGAAACAAGCAAGAAAAATGGACATGATTAATGTTTTAAAATTATTATGACACAAATATTCAAGGGAAAAATGAGTCAAATTTTACACAAGTTACTGATACACTACAGTTTATATTTGTTGCGGGGCTAAGCCACAGTATCGCTGATTCAGGCCGCGATTAATGACGCGTAACATGGTCCCGGTGTAGGCTAAGCTTAAAATGTGGTAAGGGTAAGACGATGTGGTAAGGGTAAGACGATGCACATTCTCGTATATATAAAGAAGAGAATCTAATCATATCAATAAACCAAAAGTCTAGGAGATCAAATAATTTTTACAAAAATAGATTGCAGTACAGGAGATAGCGTGCAAAAAAGTGTCTGACTAACATCAAGCTAGAATTTCGTGAAAAAGTAAATATTTTGAAGCCTTTTTGGAATATTTGGTTGGCTAAGTTCGCCTGCGAGACATAGTTCGGCAAAAGACACATTTGAAAAAAAACAGCCCGGTGGAGAGCGGCCATATCCCGCTCTTCATGGTGGAAAATGTGATTTCTATTATTCTGACTACAAAATTAGTTAGTAGACTAAAAATCAAGTTGATGGAAGTTTGTCACTTGATAGGAGACCTCTTTGATTTGGAGTAATCTTTGAATAACTAACCTATCAAAAATTACGAACTACCATACTCTTGATTTTTGGTCTACTAACTAATTTTGTACTCAAGAACATGAAAATCACAATGTCCGCCATAAAAAAAACGGGACATGGCCGTCGTTTTATAGTAGACTTACTTATTGTAGACCGTTTATAAAAGATTTACCTACTTATCCGCAAAATTCTAGCTTGATGTTAGTCAGACACTTTTTTGCACGCTATTTCCGGGACTAAAATTATTATTAATATTATTATTTATTTTTTTAAATTTTGTTTTTAATTGTTTAATTTCAATCGCAATAAGGATCAATGAATTTCACTGCTTTTAAATAAAACAAAATTATGGAAGAGCTTCGTAATTCTAAAAATAAAAAAATAAAAATTATATGTTTTTTTGAGCTTAACAACTTTTATCAATTAATAAATTCAATAAATCTTCATAACCGGATGTTTTTTTGTTTTTTTTTCAACAAAATAGTGTCTGATCTCTATAATTTAAAAACTTATAAATAAAAAAAATAAAAAAATGGGTCCGAGAGATGCTCTTTTTGACAGTAAATGTTATTTGGTGTCTTGAGCGACTCTTAAATTAGTTAGGTTCTCAGAATATTGCGGGTGTCCGATGATATCCTATCCCCACTTCTTAAGAAAATCCTATCTTCAACCACAAGGGGGAGGTTTTCAAGGAAATTAATTTCCACAGGAGTGCCCTTGGGGGTATGGGGGAAGGGTTTAGAAGGGCACTAAGGAAGTTTGCTGCGAGAGTTTGCTGCGAGCTCTCTCAGAATCTTTCATTACAAATTTCTATTTAATCGTGAAATAATAACGCTGCGTCTCCCCACTCCTCCACTCATCCCTCCTTAACTTGAAATTGAAACTTGGGAATGTCGTCTGTCTCTTTCTTATACCCTAACCCTTAAAGCTAATTCACTTTTAAAAGTAAACCACAAGAAAGATTTTTCGAGAGAACTTGGGCCAAATAAAAGGATTTCCAAACAACTTTCTTTATGTGTATTAAATTTTTATGATAACGTTCTTTAAGAATGTTAGAATGTTGTTTTCTTTACTACATGACCCATTATTGTATAAATTTAATTTAATGTAGGGTAATCTAATATTTATTTAAATGGTTTTATAGAATTATTTGTAAAACGCCTGCACCCTCCCTTAGAAATTGATTAATACCGACAATACCATTTCATTTTGAAATGGTGTAGGGATCGCTATAGCGACTGCAGTACGAAGAAACATAAAAGGAGATCTGTTTCACAACACACAGATCATATACACAAGAGATGGTCTATATTTCATAGATCACTTACAATACGTTAACTATATAATACATAGACAGCCCCGTCTATGTTTCATTACTAGATATCCTCTTTCCGCAATATAGACTTCGACTTTATGTTTCATGTGAAAATTCATAATACAAGAATCATGGAATCAGCAATCTATGAAACATAGCAGCCCCGAGTGATTATGATTCATATACTTTTGCACTTGTTTTTTGAGTGAATGAATAAACAGTACCTTTTTCTTTCAACAATTTAAAACTTAGCAGAGAGTTTATTTTAAATGGTCAACTATGGACGTTATAAAAACAGAAGGTATAACGAACGTACATGATTAACTTTTTCACGAAAATGTATGTACTTAACAGTGATTAATGAGCGCAAGGGAGAAGACTATTAATCAAACTTCAAGTCTGTTGTGAATAAGAAAATAATCAACATTGACTCCCTCTCTTGGATGAGCAAAGAAAGAAGTGCGATCGTGATATACTTGATAACCTCTTCAAGCGAAACTAAGTTAGCGTATTGTGCTGTAAAGGTCAATGAATCCTAAATCAAGTTGCAAGTCTGTTAAACCTTGGAGTGAGATAAAGAGGGCGAACTATGGGTCAGAAAATTTGATTTTTCCAATTTATATGTAAAGTTCAAATTAGGGATTGAAATTCAAAGACAAAGATTATAGAATCTTAGTTTATAAGTGAATCTTCCTCGTCGAACATTGTTTTTTCTCTTACAGTATAAAAAAAATGAAGTCAAAAAGAAAAACGTGACTAGTTTACTGCATTATAAAGAATAACTTAAGTTTATCCAACTAAGTGGGTCTGAATGTGAGAATTGTGAATTTCTTGTCCATAAAGTTATCATTTATTCCTATTTGGATACGTTCCTCCAGCAAAAAGAACCTGTATAACACACATTCCACACGCTTCCAGAGGAGTAATACATATTTTTCAGGCTGTTTACATTATCCTCAGGCTTTCTAAGCTGTATAAGATATATTCCTCAGCCTGCTTTAAATATATAAGACATATTCCTGCTGGTCATACACGTTGCTGTATACATGACAGATAAATCTGTACAGGTGAACTGGAGCATGTGTGCCATTATATCTATGCAGTTATGTCACCATTTGGTAGCACACATGCTCTGCAGTTTATCTGTGCAGGTTTACTGTCAGGTATACCGCAACGTGTATGGGCGGCTTTAGGTTGACTGAGGTACAAAGGTTGCCATAAGGACATACACGTTACTGTACATATGACAGATAAATCTGTACAGGGGAACCGGAGCATGCATGCTATCGTAAGTGTGCAGTTATGTCATAATTTGTACACTCACACTGGTTTATCAGTTAAGGTTAATATAATTGTACAGATTTTCTGCCAGGTATACCGAAAAGTGTATGCGGCTGGCTTTTGGCAGCCTGAGGCCTGAGGTATGAGGGCGGCCATACACGTCGTGGTACGCCTGAGAGGTGGATCTACACAGTTGAACTGGACTGTGCTAATATAACAGCTCACGGCAACACCGTACATGTTTACAGGTATTCCGTAACGTGCATGACCGCTATAATATAGATTGACAACCTTAGATTCCTCAGGTAATCTCTGAGGTGTGAAGGATAGATTACTTAGACTATACTCGAATAAAATGTTCTAAGATGACAAAAAATTGTGGAAATTACTCACTTGACAAACAATTTCACAGTTTGTATGTTTATAAATTTAATCAAGAATTTGATACCTAAATTTATTAATGCTTATTTTGTCAAAGCCATAATCTAGCTAACTCTTTGAATTTTAATTTAAGGATTTCTTTGAAAGAAAAGTAATTGAGTTCTATTTGCGGTTATAATTTGATTTTAAAAAAGATTAAATAAGGAAGTTTCATTAAATTCTTCTCTATTAGAACTGTACAAAGAAGGTCAAGGAATTCTCTTCAATCTTATAAATTTAATATTGTTCGAGAAAGTAAGTCCCTCTAATCTTTATAATATTTACTTAGAACTACCAGGAGTATTTCTGAAAATTCGATTGCTTTACTGTGGATGAAATAAAAGGGTTATACCAATCCTAGAATTTCCCTAGGAGCTCAGGTAGTACGCAATAAATTAACAGTAAAAAAAAACATTTTTATAAAAGAGCTTTTATTTAAATGCTGTCCGCCAAATTGGATTTAGAATGATGTCATTTAGCTTGTTAGGGTTTTATTTATTTTATTTTTTTGTTTTTATCAAATAAATGCCGAAGATTAAAATAATATATACGCTAAAACACCTAACCTAACGAACAGGAAGAAATAAGGAGAATCACAGCTATCGAACAGGGATGTATACTAATTATGATAATGTAGCTAATAAAATAATTCTGTAGAAATTATTAACAAAATTCTGTTCACCACTTTTACTAGTAGGAGAAAAAATATTCTTCTCCATTGTAAAGAATCGTTTAAGGCTTCAAAATGAAACAATCAAAAGAAAACCTACAGCAAAAAAGAAGATAGTAATTTGAAAATCATTGCCTCATTAAAGAAAGTTATATCCTCAATTTAATGCCATAACTCAAAACGCTAAGATGCCACTATAGAGCAGCTAACTACAGTAGAAATAGGACGATAAAATGGCCAAAGGATTGCAGAATCCAATTTACTGGAACTAACATTATAAACTGGAAAAAAAGACAGTGACAGTTGTATGAGGACGATATGACAGCCGTTTAAATAGATCTAATTTCTCTATTAGATCGCTTTAGTTAAGTAATTCTATCTAGTAATACTTAAGAAATCTTCATTGTTGACACATTCTTTTAAAAATAGACTGCCAATTAGCGTGGCAGATAGCTTCGTCGCGTCCTATTTCGTTTATTTTATGCTTTTACAACAAATTATTACTTGATGATTTGTTTTTTATCTCTTAAAAAATTTGTTTTAATTTTTTACATTAGCTTATTAATTAAATTATTAATTTAGCAACATTCAAAGAGCACAGCACAGACAGTTAAAATTAATCTGGTGCCATCTGCAGGCTACTTTCGACCAACCATATCCAAATTTCATAAAAATCAGGTGAGTAGAGGTGTAAATAAATTTGTTTGTGCGCATGAGAAAGAGTAACAAATAGACGCAGAAGGTTGGAACCTGTATATACATGAGACCAATTATGGGCCAATTATGATATACCATACAAATTTCATTAAAATCAGACGATTAGTTTTTAAGATAATATATGTTCACAACAATTGACCGACAGGCAGACACGGATCCAAAAATTCCCTAATGTCTGAAACGGATTTCTGTCTTTGAATATTTGAAAATGGAGACACAAAAAAAAGGAGATCGTTCTGATGAACGATCAAAAAAAAAACCAAAAAAGAACATGATGTTAGTGATAGATATTAAACAGGCACTTGTTGATATATTTGCAAAAATCTTTTTAATATAATGTTAAAAGTAATATAAGCTAAATTGGTTCACTTAAACCATAAGAACAAAAGTGGTTTATATTGTGATAAATCTCTTTTACTATCTTGGTCCATTTTACCATCTAGGTCTTATTGCTTTTAACAATAAATTCTTATTTGAAGAAGGTCAGAAATAAATTCCCTCAACCAAAACCAAAAAATGTCTGATCGGTCACGTACAACTTCATCGTCATATTGTCTAACTGGAGTGCATACATACACATACACCAAGTGACAAGAACGAGGTTTAGATTTCAGGACCTTAGCTGGAAAACAATATATAAAAAATAAAAAAATAAGAAAAATCTTGTATAGAGACGTGACATGGCACACTAGAGTGGAGAAAGGATAAAATCCGTTCAATATTGGTAAAGACAAATTCCTTTGAAAAATGTTTTTACTCTTTCAAGTGGTAAGATTGGGCTCTGCTAGAATTCCTTAATCGNTATAAATAGTTATCAAGGCCAAATAACTTGATCCCGGTGTTTTGCCTTAGTTTTTTGGGCTAACAAACAGAGAAAACCCATTAACTAGCAAACCAAAACAATTAAATGAGTATTACAAGCAAATTATTTAAACAATGGACCAATTTTCAAGAAAAGGCAATTAATTACGTTCCTACTGTTAGAGAAAATGCCACCAAGAAGGGATAAGCTAGTAATAACGATTACAATATGGTTTAATGACTGCATAATATGTTTTTATAAGGTTATTAGAGCAGATTCAGTAAATGTTCGTTAACCTATATAACCTTATTGAATTGTTTGGTAATTTTTTGGTAATTTTTTATTGCATACACAATAAACATAACGATAATATCCTCTAATATCGGGCAACGGCTAATATACGAGTACAGTTACGAGTATATGTTTGATTTTGTAGAATACTGCAACTACATTAGTTGATGTAAGGAACATCATTTATAAATAATGTTTACAATGAATTGTTAAACACGAGATGTGAAATATTCAATCGACAGTACAAATAATATATTAACTTGATTCTCTAATAAGTCGTTGATTGCTTAAAGTCATGCGGCAACAGTCTATTTAAGCGTCGAAGAGGGTGTTGTAATGATAAGAAAGGATGAGGTTATGTATTAAATGGTTGATATAGTGGGATATGAAGTCATGGAAGGATTTTTATCGGGAGGAGGATAAATCACGGATATATGGTACTTAAAGGTCTCTTAAAAGGATAAGCTTAGACATGTAGAAAGGATGGTTATTGGTATGTAGAAACGTTGGTTATTCTTCTAAAGATTTTATAATCTGGAAGGGTTTGGATAAGATAGCCAGTTGAAACGCTTGGTGCAACCCCAAAGTTCAATATCGCTTGGCCAAGTGGGCATAAATATGGTGTTATAATTAATTATTAACGGTTATATCGGTTATTAGTGAAATTGACAAAAGAAAAATTTATTACATACTAAATTATATTTAAATAAAAATAGACATAGCACATACAGTATAGCCACAATTAGAATTGATTTTGACAGATCGGGAAAATCAAAAAGAGAGCCAATGAAAGATCGAGATTTTGACAAATAGAAGGTCAGATGATACAATCTTGAGCTCCCATTGGATCTTAACTCCAATTTTATTTCAAAAGGATTTCTACTCAATTTTGATATTCCTTCGTTGTCATAATCAATTCTACTTATGAAACTACTATAGCTTCATGCTAGATATTAGGAGCGTTTATGGAGTTCACTTCACACAAAAATTGTCTCTCTACGTAAATTTAAACTGATTTATTTAACAAAGCAGCTTTCAACCTTCATATAAGGCCATAATCAGTGCCGATTGAGGAAGAAAAGAAATACATGAAAAAATGAGACATTTATTATTTGTGAGGTGAGCCTAAACAATGTCGGAGATCCATATAAGACACACTGTCTTATATCTACTATATACTATATAGCATCCTCGTGTCCTATTCCTATTTCGAATACTTATATGATTTTATACTTTTACAATTTAATATTGTCAAATTTAATTATTAATTTTCTCCCGTTTATTAAATCTGTCAAAAATTGTTTTGATTTTTTAAACGAATCAAAGTATCAATTCAGCAAATTTTAAAGAGCGCAGACGATTGAAATTAATCTGGGTCTATCTGTGGACTACTTTCGATATGGGCTATTTTAAGATATGAAGGTTCGCAAAAATTGAGTGACAAACCGATAGGGAACCAATAATGTTCCCTGAAACTTCCGTCAGAAACGGATTTTTTGTCTTGGAAATTTTGAAATCGGAGACATAAAAAATATTCGTTCTCCTGAACGATCACATAGCTTCCGTTACCTTTGGCAAGCTCGGAAGTAAAAATCTATTTTTTTTAAGATTCAATCTTAGCAAATAACATTTACGTGGCATATAAATGTAAGAACAAAAAAAGTTATATCTTCTATTATTACGACGAATTTTGTATCGGGAAAAATTTCAATTTATAATTCCCACACAATATATAATATATAAAACAAATATATAATATTTGATTTAAGTAAAACTTCTTAAGAGTATGCCTTAAGAAGTTTTACTTAAATCAAATATTATATAATTTTGCATGATCATTCCTGCGATAGATCAGAGTGATTTAAAACAATATTTTTCTACGTTACAAAAAATATATTATATAAATTTTAAAAAATCAAATACAAAAAAATTATCTGGTTTGATTGAGAAAAAACAAAATATACGTTTGTGCACAGCTGTTACAATAATTGGGTTATAACGGATATTCTACCCATGGGAATTAGACCGTTGACCCTTCAAATTTTAAAATTGATAAGATTGTTCATTCTACGTGATATTGCTCAACATCTAGTGCCCCTAACAGTTGGTCATTTGATATTTTCATTAAAAAATAAAAAAAAAAAAACTAATGGCACAATATATTCTTAATTGGTTATTCTGATTTCTGATGCGTGACTAACTAGGATTTAAAGAAAATAATTATCCTTGGCAAATTAGAAAGTAATGCCAATATATATAACCTATGATAAAAACTATTTAGTCGCGGAACCAATCTCTATTGAGCATTAGAAAGTGTGGTTTGTTTATTGTCAATAAAAGTGTGGCAAACTTTTGTAATGTGGTTTCAGAATCTCTCTCTGTGGTTCCACAGAATCTCGTAAGAAAACTAGTTTTTTTTCTATTTTATAAATTAATTTCTTTTGAATAAATCTCCCTCGAAAGAAGATAACTTTCAAAAAAAAAAAAAAAAAAAAAGTAGCCAAAGAAAAAGTAGGATAACTAAGATTTGTTGCCCGAGTTTTTGTACGCTATTTATTTAATAAGGTAAAGGAACTTTTACAACTTATTTCAAGTAATAGTACATTACGCGTCGAGTGCGGAAAGTAGCATTTTGCATGCGAGTGTGGAGACACGAGCAATGCAAAATGCCGTTTTCGCACGAGTTGCGTACCGTACTTTATCTACGATTGTTAGATTTTAATAATACATGCAGAAAAAAATAATAAACTTCCTGTAT
>KZ652924.1:59713-79137 GCA_001010745.2 Gerris buenoi
AAAAAAAATCTCCGCGCCCAAGTATCAACAACTGTTTTAGAACGTATATCGTTAGTAAATGTTATGCTGTGCTGATGCTTACTGCAGAATTCAGATCTTACTGTAAGTCATGTGCGTCTTCTGCAGTTAATTGTTAATTATTGAGGGGGAGGGAGTCAGAGGGCTCGTGCCCCCTGTGCCCCCCCCCCCCCCTGGATACGCCACTGCATAGAATACTTATTTCTTTTCATTAAACTATATCTAAAAAGTGTAAAAAGTTTTGGTGCAAAGATAAAATAAAATATAATCTGAAGATGGTATTTGAAACTCCATTCATACAGTTTTTTATTCTCTTTAAAATTGCATGTGACTTGAATTTTTTCGTTCTCCCTATGGGTTTTATATGCGTTTCCAGTTATAGAGTGATCTTTTTTCTAGGGAAAAATCCGTATTTCACGGAGACTTAGATAAGACGAAGGTCTTTAAGGGTTTTTCCCAATAGTTTTAAAAGAGTAGAAGAAGAAGAATGGAGAGGAAAAATCTTTCTTTAAAATAAGTTTTCAGCATGACACGAAAAAAGACTTCGGATAAGAAGGGCATCGAGGTTTAGAACTCTTAAAGTCGATGCTTTGATATATCCGGACTCAATGTTATCGATCAGACAGTGAATGGATATAATACTAGACTTTTAAGATCTATTCTAAAACTAAAGTAAGTGATATACTTTTAACACGGTTACCGTAGATACCATATAATCAGTAATCATAGACAAGAAGGACTCAAGACACGATTCTTAACACTACCCCCCGACTTTGCGTGATATTTTTCCCCCCTGCTTTTCCCCGGATTTTAGACCTCACGTGTAAACTTCTAACTTGTATTCTTATTTGGACTACATTAAAGATAAACGAAAATCGTGACAAATTTACATGATTTAACGTTATAGAAATAAAATAAAACACGATTTAAAGGTGATCCAAATAATAACAACGGAATTTCTTATCAAGATTTTATTATAATCTATTATATTAATTCTTGTTATTTCTTTGGGGATAAAAACGGTTTTATTTTTGTATGATCATATTTATTTAGATGATACCGTTATAAGAAATAAAGATTATATAGTTAAAATAAGAGCAGATGGTCATATTTTATAAAAGGGTTTAGCAAGAACAATAAATTTGTAAAGAGGGTATTTTAAAAAATAACTGTTAGCGTACAAGATTCTTATTTATAACTGATATTTTCTCACCAATATAGCATTCACAGTATATTGTCCTAGAAACTACTTGTTTAGGGTCACAATAATAGTTGGGGGAAAAAAATCTATACACAAAAAAAATAGTTCTGGTTGAGCCAATCAAAAATTAGTATAGAAGCTATAAAATTTGCTTTTGAGTTTTCAGAAAAATATTATATTCTAAACTGATCCAATTAAAAGAAGAAAAGGTAATCATTTGCCCAATAATAAAATGCGATGTGCCAAATAAAGGCACAAGGTACAAAGGCAGACTTTTTTAAAAAAAACTTTGCACCTATATTTAAAAATAACTATGGAAGCTCACATAGCTAATTTTATGAGAGAATTCGACATAAGAACGAGGAGTTATGCCTATTTTTTTTCTTTAGGGTTTTAGTTCCGATCAACTGCCAGGGTTATTATAGTACGAGAGTTACCCGGTCACTTTACTCATCTACTCGATGAGATCATCAGTATGAAACATGTCCTACCTCTCTGGGATTCGAACTCAGAGCCGGGTTTAGACCTTTTTCCCAGAGTTGAGTGCGCTAACCACTCGTCTACGCCGACCTCCAGTTACACCTCTATTATTGATAATAATCAATAATAGAAAAGTTTAAGTATATTAAAAGACTGTAAGCGTAAAAGTATTCAAAAAGAGAATTTACATTCATGAGAACTTAGATTTCAGTTACTAGTTATGGAATGCTTGTTTTCAACAATAAAACTTCTTTCAGTATTATGTTTATTAAAATATAAACAAATTTTTTTTATTAAATTAGTTCAAACATCAATGACTAACAAAATGCTGTCGTCACACCAAACTTTGAAATAGATTGTATATTATATGTTTGAAAACTTTAGCATTAGTAGGTAATAGAAAAAATCTAGTCATGAATTCTTCGAAAACTTCGAGAAGAAGAAGAAATATATTTATAGCGAAATATAGTTTGAATACATAAGTTAACTGTGGTAGATCTACAATAGTAAATAAATGTGAATTCATTTAATTCATAGAATAGCTAAAAGAATATAGAAACTATTACTAAATTCAATCGAAACAAAATAATTTAATATGAATTATTTTCTTGCATTCCCTACTGCCCTAGGCAAGCACTATTAAAGCAGTCGAACTAACGTTATCGTAACACCATATAAATGGTCCATATAAAAATATCATTGCACAAAAATGTACTAACAGTAATTCATATGATTACATCTTATTTTAAATAATTTATATCTGTAAGTACTCATTGTGAAAGTAGTACAAATTATACCCACAACTCTATTCAATAGTACTTTGAAAGTGAACTATTACTTTTCAACAATACAATAGTAATTGTGGGCTTTATGAAAGGAGTGCCTCTTGTACCAAGTTCAACCGTATAACATATTGTATTGAAATCAAAGTAAGTTAGAAACCCTTTCATGCGCAAGAGCTTAGAAGTGTTCTTCTACAAATGAAAGTTGAAGATGCTTATTGTTAACAGATATAGCATACAGTCAATAGTTGATGTGAGAGTTAAAAACCAAAAAATAAATAAATAAATAAAATAAAACATGTTTATCGTGATTAAACGTGTTAATCCATCAACGTAGAATTTGTTTACGAAGCACACTCTGGTAGTAAGAAGTAAAATATTTATATCGTATGCTTTGGGAAAGAATGGCCAAAAAGCTTAAGTCCAAACACCTCGATTTTGATTCAAAGCCGTAATAAATCGGTCCGAGACAACTCAGATTAGCTTTCTCATAATAATCTAGGTCTTAGATCCCAGAAACAAAATTCAACAAAATCAGATTTATTTTCATCAAAATCTTGGGAAATAGATTTTCCCTGAAAAAAACGGATTATATCAACCGTTAGATATAAGCCATAAGATTTCATTTTCTGTAAGATCGGCTTTTGTCGTATTTAAATGGACTACATTTTAGAATTTTTGTACTCAAAATCGTCGGAACCGTTTTAAGGAAATGCTTTTTCGGAGTTTTTGGGTAGTAGTGCTCCCGAATTTGGAGCTAAAATTTATTTCACCACGGGGTATGATTTTTCAGAGCATGTATGCCGAATTTCGTCAAAATCAGCTCAGAAGTTTGGCTCCACGGGTCTGCACAGACATTAACAGATAGACATTTTTGAAAAACCACTTTTTAGTAAACCTCAAAACGTGTAAATCCATCAAAATCGAATTTTTGCACTATTACAATTCTTTCTCTATAAATGATAAAGTAAAAACTCTGCACAACTATAGGCCGACTTCACAAATATATAAATATGAGACTGAATGCGGCTATTCACCTCCATACATAATTGGCTTTATTGGTCTGAACGTAAAACATAAAACCAATTCATAGCAATAAAATAATAATTGAATCAATTTCATTAGTTTACTAATTTCAGAGGTTATTTCTGTGACAGCACCTCAAGGGTAAGGGCAATCAATATGTCAGCAGAAACTATGGGACAGGTGAAGGCAAATAATTATCTATTATGAAATTTTTAGCGAAAATACATACATAACTATATGTGGCGTATGATAAACGTCTACTTTGCATTGTAAATTAGAAGGGTGTTCCCTAAATATGTCAGTTTAACCCGCTATAGAATTACTCAGAAAAAAATTATCTCCAATTTATGTTTAATTTGTTCTTTGTTTCGAATCTACATTGAGCTACTATCAAGTTAAACAAAAGATAAAAGTTAAGCTTTTAAAAAACTAAATCAACACAAACTAATCCCAAATTAAAAATAAGGAGACAAAAGATTATTATTTAAGAAAATTTTTTCTCGAACAAATTATAGGTAAAGCGGCTTGGGCTCTTAGGAAATACTTTTACTTAGGATAATGGTACAACAGATCAAAACCTTAGAGTTTAATTAGAGATAATTATGAGTGAAATCAAATAAATTATATTAATAGTACAGAAGGTGTAATCATTATAATATATATAGCCATTATTTATTTATATAATCGATTACTGTCCCGACGACGCACCTCAAAATGATTTGTTATTGCTAAGCTAAGGCAACTACGTTTATGCCAATAAAAATAAATTTTTGTTGTTATCTAAATTAATTTACTTTATTTTACTTTTTCTAAATATAAAATTAAGCCCGTTGCCATGGGTTATATAAGCCCTTATAAGGGCTCGTAATATATATGAGTATTACGAGTAAGTTCAAAGGTGTGGTTAAACAAGGCTTTGAAGGACTTTTAGAGGCTCCAAAGGATAAGCATGAAGGATTACCGACAGGATACTAGTCTCTCAGACCAAGACAAACAGTAAGAGATTTAGACCTTGTCGTAAACCTTACAACGCTACATTGGCTTCCTCCAGTCTCAAATATTCTGTAACCCCTACAAATTTGAATACCTTTAAATTCTCACACGTTACTTTGATGAAAGTGACATCGTGCATTGATCATTTTCTTTATCAACTTAATATGCAGCTTTGAAGATGCTTCCAACAACTGAATGTTGGAACATAAGCCTCAAGACACAAAATTGCAACCGGAAAATAAGCACTTGGATTTGACATCAACCGCGGAAGTTTACACACTAAGGTACTGATACTGACTGATAATAATTTCATTTAAACAATCAACCATGGAGTTAATTTGTATCTAGATAATTGAGCTGAGCGAAGCGAAGCTCTTATACTACACTTTGCGTTTTTTCTGATGCATACTCCTCCTGGACGGTTGATCTGCACAAAATTTGGCACGGTCATTGTGACTAAACAGAGGAAGGTATAAATCTGAAATGGTCCATATTGGTACACAGGGGTACGATGAGGTACGGGGTACATAAGTTTTCTCCTGAACGGCTGAACCAATCCGCATGAAATTAGGCACGGTTAATGTGACCAACCGCAGGAAGGTATAACCTTGAAATGGTCCCAAATTTGTGTTCAGGGGTACGAGGTACGGGGTACAAAAGTCCTCCTTAATGGCTGAACCGATCCGCACAAAATTCGGCACGGTTAATGTGACCAACCACAGAAAGGTATACATCTGAAATGGTCCAAATTGGTATACAGGGGTACGAGTACGAAGTACAAAAGTTTTCTCCTGAACGGCTGAGCCAATCCGCTTAAAATTTGGCATGGTCATAATGACCAACCACAGGAAGGTATATAAATCTGAAATGGTCCAAGTTGGTACACGGGGGAACAGGGTACAAAAGTTAAAATAGTATATGCCTTCAAGATGCATGTCGTTGAAAAGCTCTTTAAGAGTACAGTTATTGTTGTATGTTCACTTTTGCGATATTTTCATTTATGAGGGTTCTATTGGTAAAATAGGAAGAAAAATAATAAAATAGCACGCACAGCTCAATATTGCAAGCATTGCACACCTAGTTAATTTATACAGGGAGATTTACAATTTTTTATTAAAACTCACAAATCACTCACTGAAATTTTCGACTTTAATAAGAGTTAAGGTGATGAATGACAATAAAACAATAACCAAATATTTAATTAAAGAAAATCATATTTAAAACACTGTATCTAATAAAATTTGTATCTATAAATTCTGATAAACATTAAACATTGTTTAAAATTTTATATTTTAAGTTTTTCAAAGTACTTAAAAGTAAAAATGGTTGGCGAAGCAAAAAATAATTAGCAGATGGAGAGAAGTACGCAATAAAAGAAGTAAGTAATTTCAAGACAGACCCCCCACGATGCAACTTAACTTATAAGGAAAGAAAAGATAAAGAAGAAAAGGAGGTTTCTATCGGAATAACACATTTAATGGAATAAAACAAAATGTCTCTCCACGTAAATTGAAATTATTAAAGTTTATTATCAAAGCGGCTTTCATTATCACTTCGGTCTCCGAAATGAAGAAGACTCATCTCTCACTAAATATTTTTATCAATGAAACTACTTATTTTGTTTCCACAATGATGGCCTTTTGAAGGCTGACAGCTGCTTTGATAATAAACTCATTTCAAATTACGTGGAGATAGAGAAACAGACATATAATTTGTGTTATTCCCTTAAGAAAATAGTCACTACTCCAAAGTCACTACCATATTTAAGACACATCTTTTTATAATCGAGTAGTGTTCACGACGGGCGACGGCGACGACTCACCTCTAAATGATTTATGACGTTAAAAATTGATGCACCATAAGCTGGGATTGAACCAGTGACCTTCAGATTATGAAGCAAATGCTCTATCTCTGAGCCACACCCTTGAACTGAACCTAGGAGCATAAAACTTACTATTTAAACAGTAAATATCTATTTAAATATTTTAATTATAACTATCTCTTTTTTGACTATATTTTATTCTGCCAGTTGTCACGGGCATAACGGCTAGTTTAATATAATTTAGGAATAGTTGATTGGGATGGGAGTCAATTTAATGAATACAGAGAAACTGTCTCTCCACGTAAAATAATAATTGTTTATTTATTAAAGCAACTTTCGGCTACAAAATCATCATCAGTTTCGATCATGTAAGAACTAGAGTTTCATTATAAAATAATATGAAAAATGTTTCATATTATGATGTCGGAGACTAACGTAAGACAAAATATAAACAAACTTGAAAACTAAATAACTACTGATGATGGCATTTTAAAAGCCAAAAGCTACCGAAGATACATTTAATATAGTTGCTATTGTTTATAATTACATAGTTGCTTTATTTTAAACGAGGCGTTAAGCTCGTGGTAATCAGCTTAATTTTTTTACTTAGAAAAAAGTAAAATTAAGGAAATTAATTTAGATTTCAATTTAGATAAGTTATCATATCTATTTAAAGGCCAACAAATCAAAACAAAAATTTATTTTTGTTGGAATAAATGTGGATGCTTTAGTTTAGTAATATCAAATAATTTTGAGGTGAGTCGTTGCCGTCGGGAAACTAATTAATTATATAAATGATTTTATATTCATAAATAAATAATAATCTAAAAACCAATCATTTCAAGACAAAAAGAACTTTTTATATACTACGTTTTTAAATTTTCTGTTGAATCATATGTAATGTTGATAATATAATTGTTATTGTTATATAATAAAAAAAATAGTTCCGAATTTATTTACTTCACATAAATGACAACCATCTATAGAGCTGATCTTAAACCTATAAAAAGACAAATCTTTGTACAACGGATCTCCCCAACAACAAATCTAAACCGTGCCATCGATATATTTGAAATAATATAAATAATATAATTAATATATTTCCTTTTTTGCTGTCATTCAATGTTTATCTCTTATTTATAAAAATCACTAATTTGAAACCCGTCAAAATGAAGATTGTAAATATGGGATATGGCAAAACAAATAAACTAACTTGCGGATTTTTTTCCGAACTAACTTTCCACACAACAAAATTTGCTGAAAACCAATTAAATTCTGCTGAAAGATGTCTATACTTAGATATTAAAATAATGCATTGTCGTCGTGTTCTGAGCTATGCTAAAAGTTTCAAATGTCTAGCTATTCGGGAAGTTAGTTAGAAATCGATTGCCAGATTTGTACCGGACAAACAAACAANAACATACATTTGGCAATCAACAAGGTATCATTATTTTCTTATACTCGTAAATAAGAGGACGGATTTTTTCTTAGTTGATTGGGATGGGAGTCAATTTAATGAATACAGAGAAACTGTCTCTCCACGTAAAATAATAATTGTTTATTTATTAAAGCAACTTTCGGCTACAAAATCATCATCAGTTTCGATCATGTAAGAACTAGAGTTTCATTATAAAATAATATGAAAAATGTTTCATATTATGATGTCGGAGACTAACGTAAGACAAAATATAAACAAACTTGAAAACTAAATAACTACTGATGATGGCATTTTAAAAGCCAAAAGCTACCGAAGATACATTTAATATAGTTGCTATTGTTTATAATTACATAGTTGCTTTATTTTAAACGAGGCGTTAAGCTCGTGGTAATCAGCTTAATTTTTTTACTTAGAAAAAAGTAAAATTAAGGAAATTAATTTAGATTTCAATTTAGATAAGTTATCATATCTATTTAAAGGCCAACAAATCAAAACAAAAATTTATTTTTGTTGGAATAAATGTGGATGCTTTAGTTTAGTAATATCAAATAATTTTGAGGTGAGTCGTTGCCGTCGGGAAACTAATTAATTATATAAATGATTTTATATTCATAAATAAATAATAATCTAAAAACCAATCATTTCAAGACAAAAAGAACTTTTTATATACTACGTTTTTATATTTTCTGTTGAATCATATGAAATGTTGATAATATAATTGTTATTGTTATGTAACATATAATGTTAGTGAAAAAAAAAAATATTTCCGAATTTATTTACTTCACATAAAAGACAACCATCTAGAGAGCTGATCTTAAACCTATAAAAGGACAAATCTTTGTACAACGGATCTCACCAACANAAAAAAAATAGTTCCGAATTTATTTACTTCACATAAATGACAACCATCTATAGAGCTGATCTTAAACCTATAAAAAGACAAATCTTTGTACAACGGATCTCCCCAACAACAAATCTAAACCGTGCCATCGATATATTTGAAATAATATAAATAATATAATTAATATATTTCCTTTTTTGCTGTCATTCAATGTTTATCTCTTATTTATAAAAATCACTAATTTGAAACCCGTCAAAATGAAGATTGTAAATATGGGATATGGCAAAACAAATAAACTAACTTGCGGATTTTTTTCCGAACTAACTTTCCACACAACAAAATTTGCTGAAAACCAATTAAATTCTGCTGAAAGATGTCTATACTTAGATATTAAAATAATGCATTGTCGTCGTGTTCTGAGCTATGCTAAAAGTTTCAAATGTCTAGCTATTCGGGAAGTTAGTTAGAAATCGATTGCCAGATTTGTACCGGACAAACAAACAAGAAAGCAAACAAATAAAAAAGTAGTAATAACAAATAGAGTTAAAGGTTCCGCTAGCGGATTCTTTGCTAAAGACATTCTCCGGATATTTTAGTACTTCCAAAGTCAGTGGAGAGAGGAATGGAAAACGTGACTATTTGTTAAGTTTGCTTATACTTTTTTTTAACCATCCCTTGTGGATGGTCCTCCCAAGGGGATTTAGCTTGCCCAAAAAAGATTTTTACCCGTCCTAAGGCCTTGGGACTTTTTCAAGAAATCCGAGCGACACATTGAGCAAAGCATACGAGTAAATCCTCTTATTAGTATGAATTCTTGAAAGGCACAGATGCTATATTATATTATACATCCAACTTTTAAAATGGTCCATTTGACCGACTATTGTTAAAAATAATCACACTTTATCATTATAAAATAACACCAAAATTCATCGTATGTGGAACATATCAGCCAGTACTCATCTAGACCAATCTTTAGGCTGTATTACATTATCACCGAATTGTATTCGATTAAATATAAACATTTGGAACAAAATGACCTTGAAGTTTGTTCTTACCCACCTTATCCAATTAATGACATTATTTAAAATGGCTACAGTTACCCTTAATATTGTTAACTTTTGCCAATTAAAAAAAAAATGTTAAATAATTGAGGCAATCTAAGGGGGTTTAAACACAACAACAATTTAAACTCTACTTGAGAAATTCAGTATTTCACACCTTTTAAAGTAAAAGAAAAATCTGAAAAAACTTTATTTGTTCTGAAGTAATTGAAAATCTATTTTTAACAATGCTCAGACTGTAATTTGTCCTTAGCAATAATAATAATATTTATTTAAGAATTTTTTTTTCCTTCCACAAAATATTAGAAACAATAAATGTTAACAGTAAAAATACATATATTTTAAATAATATGCTTGTGGTTGCTTTTATTTTTATTATTATTTTATTTATTCTACAACCAATATTTGGTAGAGATAAATTATGTTCAAAAATATGGTGAACCCACAAAAACAGTTTTAAGAAAGAAAAAAATATATTGCAATATAGGACTTTTTTAATTTATAAGCATCCAATTTCTAGAAATTGTGCTTTCCCAAGCGATAAAAAACATGAGAAAAATATATATATAGCTCAAGGGTTAGTTTAGTAAAAGCTTTAGGAGACCGGGGGAAGTAAAAGGAAAAGTAATAAAGGTTGATTCAGAGAGTGGAAGAAAGCAAACAGAACCCAAGTCGAGATTCATAGAGGGAGTCACACAGGGTAATACACCGACTCCTCTTATATTTACTTGATATATTCCTGTTTACTTCTATACTCAGCAAGCTAGAGTTTAATATCGACTTCCCACACTGATTTCATCTTTTAGTAAAAAAGAACTTATAGACACAAACCAATTCAAGAAATATACTTGATCAAATCTACCCTTGAAAGAGAGAAGACACTTAAATTTGAGAACATAAGTCAACAGTATTAAAGCTCCTAGCATGAACTTAAAAAAATCATTTCATTTTTGGGATTATACAGTATATTAAATGTTGAAATTTATGAAAATTTATCCATAAAATAAAATACATTATAGATATTTTAATAATTATAGAACATACATTTGGCAATCAACAAGGTATCATTATTTTCTTATACTCGTAAATAAGAGGACGGATTTTTTCTTAGGAAATTAATAAATAAACCTAATTTGATTCTTAGTTGATCTGACGGAAAATATATAAGAAGAGACATGATTTGATTGAGGTTTAAGAATAAAATTGATAAAAAACGATAAAAGTGATAAAGAGGATATCTTACTTAGATATCTTCAAACGTAATTTTTTTACTTTAAACAGTTAAGCAGGTGAAAGCAGAAGTTATCTTCTATCAATGTTTTGACTGGCCAAGTCGTTTTACAGCAAAATAGTATAAAGAAGTTTTAGGAGCATAAGAGTAGAACAATCTTTTAGCAGAAAGAATTTAAAATAATTGTTGAATAAACGTTTAACAGGAGCAAATTGGATCATACGATTTTCATCAGAATACATTTAAAATATTAATATATTTTATATTTTAAAAGCCTTTATAAAATATATCCGATATTTTATGAAACATTAGCAAGACATATAAAGGTAAATAAAGCACTAGCTTATATTACTTATAAATCTGTATTTATTATTCATCAATAATATAAAGGGGATAGGCTGTTAAAATAGCAATCAGTATGGATGTAGAACATAAAAAAAATCCAGGGTTAAGTCTTCTACTGCATCGATTAAGCCTTAAAATCTAAACAGAAAAGGCTACAAACACCTTTAAGCTTAAAAAAAAGCCTACACAACATATGAATTTGATTAAATGGTGTATTGAATTCAAATGATACTTGAAAGGCCCACGTTGTAAGAAACTGGTGCAATTATTATTAATAAACAATTTACAGATGATGAGAATTAATTTCTTCTCTTACTTCTGCTTGTAACTTCCAAGTGTAAACATGAAAAAATAAAAATAAAAATGTAATACGAAGAATAATTGAAAACTAAAGTGCAAGAGACTTGTGGGTGGGCCCTCAGGAATTAAAGTCCTCGAGGTCAAGTACCACCTGGATGGTAAACATCAGTTTATAAAGTAAACAAACACTGGAAAATATTAAGCCAAAATAAATAATGTGGACAAAATGACGAAAAGACTGCTTCAGCTATTCACGAAAGAGGAGAAAATTATAAAATTGATTGTAAGTTGATGTGACTAAAATGCTAGACAATGAAAGAGTAGCAAAGAAAAGAGAATTTACGGAAGCAACTTATAAATCAATAAACAATAAAAATATAAATTATAAAGTGGGTATGAA
Organism: Gerris buenoi; assembly: GCA_001010745.2. Lineage (NCBI taxonomy): Eukaryota > Metazoa > Arthropoda > Insecta > Hemiptera > Gerridae > Gerris > Gerris buenoi. The sequence goes on from KZ652924.1 coordinate 71,652, forward strand.
AGATTTAATTAAATTCTATGGAGGTATTGATAAAAATATTAATTACAAGAAAATAGTTGCTGTTTTTTATTATTATTATTTTTATTAATTTTTTTTTTTTTCATCCAAAAATACAAAGACTAATATCTACAAACTTACGAATAATATTATACACACAGAAAAAGCAAGGCATACCTCTCGGCTTAAATAAGAGCCGATACACTACATACAGAAGTGATTAAATGTGAAATAGAATTCAAATGATACCTATATACTTGAAGGCCTAAGTTGTAAGGAACTGGTGAAGTTATTAATAAATAAATAAGAGGTGATGAGAACTAATTTCTTCTCTTACTTCTTTTATTCTGTTTGTAACTTCAAGTGAAGAAATTAAAAAAAAAAATGGAAAAAGAAAAATAAATTTGAATGAAGAATAATTGAGAACTGATGTACTAGAGATCTGTGGGTGGGCTCTCCAGGAACTAAGTCCTTGAGCTCAAGTATACCACCTGGGTGGTAAAACATCAGTTAATATCCCACAGGAAATAACTCACTAAAACTTGGCCACCAATAAAATAAAAAATAGTTTACAAAAATAAACTTCTTAAGATAGGTAAAAGATTTAAGTAACTCAGAAAATTGTAGACTTAAAAAAAGATGTAAAACGAAAACTCTATAAAAACAAACAAACAAAAAACAGCAGAGAAATATAATTTCACGCTTTACTGATCAGATTACCTGCAACAATATGATCTCATGTAACAAGATCATAGTTTTGTTTTGATTTGGATCTTTAAAAAACTAATATACATCGGAAATACCACAGCCTTCTTGAAAAAAACAACCCAGGAAATGGTTGGAGGAAAAGTTAGACTTTGCAGGTAAGATTATATCGACCACACTGAGTAAAAGAATGCAGAGGAATGCAGTAAAAAACGGAAATACCTAAGATCATTTAAGAATGTACCATGTTTTGTTCACAAAATAATTCAAGAAAAAAGTTCTCTTGCGTATTTATACGTCGAATTCAGTGGATGAACAATGCTTTATTAATTAAATTTATTTCTGAAGGCTGATGATTTTTGGGGTAGATTAAACAGGAGAGTAGGGTAGCGAGTAGAGAGCACTCTACCCGTAGAAACCCGAAAAACCGCTCAGTAGAGTAGAGTGGCGAGTAGAGTAGCTAGTAAAATTGGTAGAGTAGGAAGTAGAGTGCACTCAACTCGCTACTCTACTCTCCTGTTTACTCTACCCATATAAACCCGGATTGAATCATTTGCTTTAACTTTTAAAAACTGTAAATTACTGCAGCCGTAAATGAGATATTGAATTGCTCCCGAGATACCGAAGGTAACGGAGGCTAAGTGGACGTTCTGAAGAAAAAAAGATTTTTTATGTATTCGAGTTCGAAAATTCCATAACAGAGTTTTTCTTTCACATGTGCACAAAGTTGTGCACATGTTTACAGATTTAAAAGAAATTTGACTGGTTTATCGAATGTAGCTCACAGATGAGCCCATATTAATAAGAACCTTCAATGCACATTCAATTGTTGCTAAATTGAAACTTCCATTCTTGTAAAAATCAAAACAATGTTGATAGACAAAATAGAAGGAGGGGAAAAATTAAAACAAATTAGGCAATAATGGTTTCTAAGGAAGCTATGTGCCAAAATAATGAGCAGATTACTTTAAAATAGCTCAGATAAAGAAGAAGAAATAAAACAAATTATAAATAGGCATCAAAATGTAACACCTCACTTGGCATCGAACCACAAAACTCTTGGTTCACTGAACTTCCAGATGGCTATTTGAATAATCCCAATTATGGAACAACTTACAGATGGAATGAGGGCTACCCTATATCTCAGCCAAGCTTAGAGTGACAGGCTAAATGAGTCAGATAACCTCTGCCTCAAATCTTACGTAAACTTATTCTTTTTCTTCCACATTCCTATTGGTCTTACTAGCACTGAAGATTACTCCCAATACTTGAAATCCAAGTTTGCACAATAAAAGTGATAAGGTAGGCATAAGGAACTTCTATAAATTGTTACTCCCCTATTAGCCCAGGAAAATAAGGCAAAAAAAGATGTTCTGTGCCGAATAAATCCAATAAAGCTGAATTTTTGCACACACCTTTATTCAGGCATTATAAGAAGGGTGTGAAAAGTCCCCATCGATATCGTTGTTAGATATTCAAGGTCAAAGGTCACAAAATTGGTTTTTCGCTAGTATCTCGTATACTATTAATCGGACGTCAATAATAGTTATATGACAGATTATAAATTGGATTATTCTCTACAAGTTTGGTTCTATACCTTTATCTATACCTTTTCTTTACAAAGAAATGTTTAGATTAATTAAGACAAAGTGATGTTTAGGACAAAGGAATATATCACATTTCTGTTTTTATAAGGGAGTAACAGTTCTAAAGAAGGACATCCCATACACCTTTTTTATATTGTTACTCCCCTTTGCTTTTTTCTTAAGGTGAGTAACAATNAGTGAGGAAAAGTTCCGAGGTACCCCGTACCCGATTTTTTATATTGTTACTCCCCTTTGTTTTTTTCATAAGCAGAGTAACAATCTAAAGAACTGCAAGCATAAGCATAAGAAGAGATCAGCTATTTAATATCCAGGTAATGTACCACATCTAGTACAGAAGATGTATTTCTCAATAAAACCATCTTTGAATAGATACTATTATTTAACACCTTCTCAGACAGGAACATAATAAAATAAAGCATGTTTCAACACCTTCTATATAATAAAATATAAAATTCTTAGTTATTTATTACTTTTAAAGCTGTGTTAATTTATTTATTTCATTTCCAGCCGCAGATCCCCGTTGTAATATGAAAAAAATTACTCATATTTCATCTTTTCTTTTATTACTGCTTTCCCTCTTCATAAAAAAATGTCCCTAAAAAAAATCAATGGAGAGGATATACAAATCTACACTGATTTATAGTCTGGCTCAATTTGACAACAGAGGATAAAAATATAAATCAGAAAATTCAGTAAGGATTTACAATAGAATACAAATCAATCACAAGTTTTTTTTTAAAAAAAAACAGGAAAACTTGGAAAGTAGACTTGGAAAAAAGGAACCTGCAATAAATACTGGGATTTACTGGAAGTACTTGGCAATAACTTAGACTAATCTGGTTTAGTGTAGGCTCCAGTTAAATCTGCTGAACAGAATGAATGATCGAAAAAATATTATGGTTAAAATTTACCGCAGTGTTGGAACGAAGTTCCTTATGGCAGCCTGGGAGTGAATCCGAAAAAAACGACCAAAATCACCGTCACAAAATAACCGTCATGAAATCACCGTCACGCGAAATCCGTCACGAAATATCTACCGATGACGATAACTTGAGTAAAAGATCACCGAGTTAGTTGAAATTTGGTACACATGTTCATTTTACCAATGCCCAGGCTGAGTACGTTGGAAAACGTTATCCGTCCAAGCGTTCACGCGCAACGCTCGCGTAAACGTAAGCTTCAAAAAGACGGGAAAAAATGTTATTATGGAACCCTGTTACTTGTTTTGTTTATTTTTGTTATATGTCAAATTATATGTCACTTGGTTTTATAAATATCGAAAATAAATCGTAGTTAACAGTTTATACGTCTTTAGCATTTCATGTGATTTTATAATTTATATTTAATGAAAAATGTAAGGAACTTCGTTCCTACCGGGTGTCCCGCGACACCACACGTATTTTTTTTAGTTTTATTAATAAATTCTAGTTTATCCGTTTAAAATTACTTCTCTGTACTAAAAGTAAAGAATGAAGACTTTCCAATGAAGTAACTATATTGTATAAATCCGGGTTTTAAACCACTTTTAGTTTTATCAATATTGTAAGCGAGACGAAGCGAAATGCGTCAGAGACCAAATCGGTCCGAGACACCTCAGTCAAACTTTCTCATATTATAAGAGTTTACAATTACTGTAGCTCAGTGTTTTCCGTTTATTAGTTTTTGTGTTTTCGTAGGTACATTTAATTATTATTGAAAATTTTATCATAAAAATAACTTCTCCTCAGGTGGGAATCGTACCCAGCCTCTCTGCATTACCGTTTAAAGTTATTTTCTCAGGAACTAAATTTTTACCGGAAAAACGGCTTATATCGTTTGATATAATCCTTTTTGAATGTACTACATTTTAAAGCTCCAAAATTTAAAGCTAAAATTCCTGGGGGTATTATTTTATTTACTGTTGACATAAGTACATTGGATTTATTGAAGGTTACTTTAGTAGCCAGCTTTATACAATAAAGTTGCTTTAGTAGAAAGAAGTAGGCACTTCTTTATTCTTAATCATGTAACTCCACAGCTCATATAGAAAAAAATATCTCAGTTCATTAAATATAAATCCAGTGGCAACTGCAGTATATTATTAAAAATAAATACACATGTTTTCTTTTCGAATTGGTAATCTTATTCAAGATTGCTATAAAGATTTTATAAAAACGTATCTACTCTATGTAATCCAATAAGATGAGTATAAAAAACATACATCTTTGACATTTTGGGACATAATAAATTTTCAGACATCCTTTCCACGTAAAACAGTAATATATTTTATCATAGATTACTTTCAGATGATATTCGCAACATAGAGTTAGGATATACTATAATTCTACCCACGTATTTTATTGATATTTTAATTTTATTGTCTAATTGCGGTTTAATTGTTTCCCCCGGTTTTTTCCATCTGTCAAAATTGTTTTGATTTTTCACACGAATTAAGNTGAATTTTTGCACACACCTTTATTCAGGCATTATAAGAAGGGTGTGAAAAGTCCCCATCGATATCGTTGTTAGATATTCAAGGTCAAAGGTCACAAAATTGGTTTTTCGCTAGTATCTCGTATACTATTAATCGGACGTCAATAATAGTTATATGACAGATTATAAATTGGATTATTCTCTACAAGTTTGGTTCTATACCTTTATCTATACCTTTTCTTTACAAAGAAATGTTTAGATTAATTAAGACAAAGTGATGTTTAGGACAAAGGAATATATCACATTTCTGTTTTTATAAGGGAGTAACAGTTCTAAAGAAGGACATCCCATACACCTTTTTTATATTGTTACTCCCCTTTGCTTTTTTCTTAAGGTGAGTAACAATCTAAAGAATTGCCAGCATAAGCATACGAAGTGATCAGCTATATAATATCCAGGTAATGTACCACATCTAAAACTGAAGATGTATTTCTCAACAAAACCATATTTGAATAGATAACCATTATTTAACACCTTCTCAGGCAGGAGCATAATAAAATAAAGCATGTTTTAACACCTTCTATATAATAAAATATAAAATTCTCAGTTATTTATTACTTTTAAAGCTGTGTTAATTTATTTATTTCATTTCCAGCCGCAGATCCCCGTTGTAATATGAAAAAAATTACTCATATTTCATCTTTTCTTTTATTACTGCTTTCCCTCTTCATAAAAAAATGTCCCTAAAAAAAATCAATGGAGAGGATATACAAATCTACACTGATTTATAGTCTGGCTCAATTTGACAACAGAGGATAAAAATATAAATCAGAAAATTCAGTAAGGATTTACAATAGAATACAAATCAATCACAAGTTTTTTTTTAAAAAAAAACAGGAAAACTTGGAAAGTAGACTTGGAAAAAAGGAACCTGCAATAAATACTGGGATTTACTGGAAGTACTTGGCAATAACTTAGACTAATCTGGTTTAGTGTAGGCTCCAGTTAAATCTGCTGAACAGAATGAATGATCGAAAAAATATTATGGTTAAAATTTACCGCAGTGTTGGAACGAAGTTCCTTATGGCAGCCTGGGAGTGAATCCGAAAAAAACGACCAAAATCACCGTCACAAAATAACCGTCATGAAATCACCGTCACGCGAAATCCGTCACGAAATATCTACCGATGACGATAACTTGAGTAAAAGATCACCGAGTTAGTTGAAATTTGGTACACATGTTCATTTTACCAATGCCCAGGCTGAGTACGTTGGAAAACGTTATCCGTCCAAGCGTTCACGCGCAACGCTCGCGTAAACGTAAGCTTCAAAAAGACGGGAAAAAATGTTATTATGGAACCCTGTTACTTGTTTTGTTTATTTTTGTTATATGTCAAATTATATGTCACTTGGTTTTATAAATATCGAAAATAAATCGTAGTTAACAGTTTATACGTCTTTAGCATTTCATGTGATTTTATAATTTATATTTAATGAAAAATGTAAGGAACTTCGTTCCTACCGGGTGTCCCGCGACACCACACGTATTTTTTTTAGTTTTATTAATAAATTCTAGTTTATCCGTTTAAAATTACTTCTCTGTACTAAAAGTAAAGAATGAAGACTTTCCAATGAAGTAACTATATTGTATAAATCCGGGTTTTAAACCACTTTTAGTTTTATCAATATTGTAAGCGAGACGAAGCGAAATGCGTCAGAGACCAAATCGGTCCGAGACACCTCAGTCAAACTTTCTCATATTATAAGAGTTTACAATTACTGTAGCTCAGTGTTTTCCGTTTATTAGTTTTTGTGTTTTCGTAGGTACATTTAATTATTATTGAAAATTTTATCATAAAAATAACTTCTCCTCAGGTGGGAATCGTACCCAGCCTCTCTGCATTACCGTTTAAAGTTATTTTCTCAGGAACTAAATTTTTACCGGAAAAACGGCTTATATCGTTTGATATAATCCTTTTTGAATGTACTACATTTTAAAGCTCCAAAATTTAAAGCTAAAATTCCTGGGGGTATTATTTTATTTACTGTTGACATAAGTACATTGGATTTATTGAAGGTTACTTTAGTAGCCAGCTTTATACAATAAAGTTGCTTTAGTAGAAAGAAGTAGGCACTTCTTTATTCTTAATCATGTAACTCCACAGCTCATATAGAAAAAAATATCTCAGTTCATTAAATATAAATCCAGTGGCAACTGCAGTATATTATTAAAAATAAATACACATGTTTTCTTTTCGAATTGGTAATCTTATTCAAGATTGCTATAAAGATTTTATAAAAACGTATCTACTCTATGTAATCCAATATGATGAGTATAAAAAAACATACATCTTTGACATTTTGGGACATAATAAATTTTCAGACATCCTTTCCACGTAAAACAGTAATATATTTCATCATAGATTGCTTTCAGATGATATTCGCAACATAGAGTTAGAGCAGGGCCGATTTAACTATAGGGGCACGATGGGCACGTGCCCAGGGGCGCAAGAGGTTTGGGGGCGCAACTCAAAAGGTAAGGAGGGGGTGGGCACGGCTAAACTTTGCAAGGTCAAGAAATATAAATGGGAAAATGTTAAAAGTACATTTTTATAAAGAGTAACTTTTTTCGAAAAATTAAATTTTTGGCAACCCAAACTGAGGACAGTAGGGAGGGGATAAATCTGACATATTTGTTACTTTCTCAAATATAAAGATAAAATATTGTGAGATAGATATTCGATTTTGAGATTTCGATGGATTTA
>KZ652924.1:102717-124857 GCA_001010745.2 Gerris buenoi
AAAAAAAAAAAAAAAAAAAAAAAAAAAAAAAAAAAAAAAAAAAAAAAAAAAAAAAAATCGTAATCTCGCATGAGTTTTGCCCACCCAGTATTTTATCTTACCCCTCACTCCATACATTCAGATTATAACCTTTCAATACTCGTCTATATTTTTATATTATGCCTAAACGAAGAGTTAAAAAAAATATTTCTGACTTTGGAAAAACAACATTTTTTTTCCTCTTGTTCCTCCCCTCCCCCTTCTCCCTCACCAATGTAAAAAGTTTTGTTTTTTTAATAACGGTTGGCTTAAAGGGGGGGGGAGGGAAAGTGTTCTGAACCCCTTTTTTGATAAATCGCCCCCCCCCCTTCATCCCATCTTTCGAACAAAGTGTTATTACATTTTGATGGGACTCAAAATTGCTTCATTTTTTTTCTTTTTGCGTTCTCTCTTTCACTATATATATATATATTTATATATATATATATTTATATTTATATATTAATGGTACAGTTTATATCTCTCGTTTTCCAATAAATCGTTTTAAAAAGTTGGCGTAGATGTGCTTGACTAGCTCAATTTAAATTGGATCTACAAAGCTGACATCCTCGGTTATTCAAATATCCTCATATACTTTGTAATATAATAGTATAATATATGTTATAAAATATCACGTAAATCCAAAACTCAATTTATCCTTTGCAGCGTTTATAATATTTTATACCTATATATCTTCAAAGAAAAAGTCTGCGAATTCAGAAACCAGTAAACTTGGAAAAAATGTAAGCCCCAATTGATTTCTTTTATGGTTTTAATAATATACATGAATGAAGTCCCCTCAATATAATATTACTATTACTATTTTTAAAAATGGAAAAATAAAATAATTTGTATTATTTATATGAAAGTTTCAAAAATATTATTAGTCCAGTCAATCTGTCGTCAAAAAGGGGTGTTCGCTTGCAAAAGGTGGGGTATTTTCGATTTTTGGGTAAGTTGTACTTGTAGGTTCATTAATGATATCCCCAAGTTTTCGACCTCGGTGGAGCGCCGCCGGTGCCGCTGGGGCCGAAAAACCGCAAAATATTGGACCTTTTTCCAGTTTTAGCCCGTTTTCACCATGAAGGAGGGGTTTAATCGAAAAAATGATTCTGTTATTTAATAAAGTTGACAAAATTCTCTACCATTTAAAAAAACTAGCATCTTTGTAACACTAATACTTTAAAAGTTACACGCCTTCAAAAATCAAGTTATTTTTCAATATTTTTAAAATAAGGTATTTTCAAGTTGGTTTTTTTCATTTTTACAGCCTGAAGACTTGATTCTCTATAAAAATGAATAAGGGCAAAGCTTTAAGTAGAATTTTCATTCCATTATGTGCAGCTAGTATTAGATTTTTATTGTAAATAGCTTTCGAGTTAGGGCTCATTGAAGTTGGAATTATATTTTGGGAAATTACTGTATTTACACACTAAATGTTGAGTTGGAGAGAAGCAGGCGAGATTGAATGTTGCTTTGGGCGATTTTACGAGTATTTTGCGCATTTTGCGCCGTAGGCCATTGAGGTTATGGAGTTACTTTTTTGTCATTAATAGTTACAAAATTTACTGCACATACACGTTTTACCAGCTTATCTTTGCGCTAAAATTTAACTTCAACAATTCCTGATCTGCTGAGACATATTATCACATTCCAAATCGATATGAGCGGCTCGATTTGTGAGAAATAGAGTGTGTTGAGCAAACTAGTATCTCAGTTTATCTGCATCAGCATCATGACGAATTATGCGAAAAGGTCGAGTTGCTCAGATGTTCACGAGTCAATGCTTCTTCCCTATAGATGTGCAAATACACCATTCCTAAAGTTCATCTTATGAGGACACTATCAGTGATGTCTCGTCTTCGAGCTCTAAGCTTTTCATCATCTTCATCAATGGTCATGTCAGACCAAATTCCTGTTTAGAACTTGTCTGTTCGTCAGATTGTAAAATATTTGTAACCTACAAACTTCTTGTATTCTACAGGATCCATCTCTTTCAATATCAACACGTTTTTTAAGTATGGGTGTGTACACTTAGCATAGAAAATGTGGCCTGCCGCATGAAAGAATGGTAGCATTTTTTGAATGGTATCAAGATGAAGAGTCTAGTTACCTGGCCTCTTTGCCCCGATGACTTTAAAACGTGTATGTGTAATAAATTTTGTAACTATTAATGACAAAAAAGTAACTATCGACTCACTTACGCTGTTTCACAGAATGTGTTAGGTTTAACAGACTGATGATGATTTTACTGATGAAAGATTTTTTTTGAGTTAAGTTAGAGCCATCTCGTGATTTAATTTTTTATGAAGCATCGATAGCTCAAGTTCCCCTAGAAATATGTTTAGCAAATGAACGCATCAAGATCCTTATAATTAATGTGATGAAGGAACATTTAGAAATTGATAATACATATATTAGAGTAGCAGGCAGAAGAGGATGCAGATGTGTTGATCATAACCGCTGCCATTTCCAAGTTTTTGGAGTTTGATGCAGTAGATATTGTGGAAGAGAACATAGATCTTCTGGTCCTTCTAACAGGATTGGAAGAGAAAATTACAGAATGTTTTAATTTATCAGCCTCGTTGAATCTTTCTCTGTATCAAATAATTCTTTTTATAAAAGCATTTACTGGCTGAGACGCCATATTATGTCTCATCGGCCATGAAAAAATAAAATACGTTCATTTCTTGAGAAGCAGCCACACCTTCAAACAGCGGCCACAATATTTCAGGAGCCTGATGCCACACCTGAGTAGACTGTTGACGTATAGGTGAACAGTTGTTGGGGGCAATATATGGAGAAAAACGGATAACCTCAATGGCCTACGGCCTACGGCGCAAAATTCTCGAAAAATCGCCCAAAGCAACATTCAATCAATCAATCAAGAGAGAGAGATAGAGAGAAAGAGAGAGAGAGAGAGAGAGAGAGAGAGAGAGAGAGAGAGAGAGAGAGAGAGAGAGAGAGAGAGAGAGAGAGAGAGAGAGAGAGAGAGAGAGAGAGAGAGAGAGAGAGAGAGAGAGAGAGAGAGAGAGAGAGAGAGAGAGAGAGAGAGAGAGAGAGAGAGAGAGAGAGAGAGAGAGAGAGAGAGAGAGAGAGAGAGAGAGAGAGAGAGAGAGAGAGAGAGAGAGAGAGAGAGAGAGAGAGAGAGAGAGAGAGAGAGAGAGAGAGAGAGAGAGAGAGAGAGAGAGAGAGAGAGAGAGAGAGAGAGAGAGAGAGAGAGAGAGAGAGAGAGAGAGAGAGAGAGAGAGAGAGAGAGAGAGAGAGAGAGAGAGAGAGAGAGAGAGAGAGAGAGAGAGAGAGAGAGAGAGAGAGAGAGAGAGAGAGAGAGAGAGAGAGAGAGAGAGAGAGAGAGAGAGAGAGAGAGAGAGAGAGAGAGAGAGAGAGAGAGAGAGAGAGAGAGAGAGAGAGAGAGAGAGAGAGAGAGAGAGAGAGAGAGAGAGAGAGAGAGAGAGAGAGAGAGAGAGAGAGAGAGAGAGAGAGAGAGAGAGAGAGAGAGAGAGAGAGAGAGAGAGAGAGAGAGAGAGAGAGAGAGAGAGAGAGAGAGAGAGAGAGAGAGAGAGAGAGAGAGAGAGAGAGAGAGAGAGAGAGAGAGAGAGAGAGAGAGAGAGAGAGAGAGAGAGAGAGAGAGAGAGAGAGAGAGAGAGAGAGAGAGAGAGAGAGAGAGAGAGAGAGAGAGAGAGAGAGAGAGAGAGAGAGAGAGAGAGAGAGAGAGAGAGAGAGAGAGAGAGAGAGAGAGAGAGAGAGAGAGAGAGAGAGAGAGAGAGAGAGAGAGAGAGAGAGAGAGAGAGAGAGAGAGAGAGAGAGAGAGAGAGAGAGAGAGAGAGAGAGAGAGAGAGAGAGAGAGAGAGAGAGAGAGAGAGAGAGAGAGAGAGAGAGAGAGAGAGAGAGAGAGAGAGAGAGAGAGAGAGAGAGAGAGAGAGAGAGAGAGAGAGAGAGAGAGAGAGAGAGAGAGAGAGAGAGAGAGAGAGAGAGAGAGAGAGAGAGAGAGAGAGAGAGAGAGAGAGAGAGAGAGAGAGAGAGAGAGAGAGAGAGAGAGAGAGAGAGAGAGAGAGAGAGAGAGAGAGAGAGAGAGAGAGAGAGAGAGAGAGAGAGAGAGAGAGAGAGAGAGAGAGAGAGAGAGAGAGAGAGAGAGAGAGAGAGAGAGAGAGAGAGAGAGAGAGAGAGAGAGAGAGAGAGAGAGAGAGAGAGAGAGAGAGAGAGAGAGAGAGAGAGAGAGAGAGAGAGAGAGAGAGAGAGAGAGAGAGAGAGAGAGAGAGAGAGAGAGAGAGAGAGAGAGAGAGAGAGAGAGAGAGAGAGAGAGAGAGAGAGAGAGAGAGAGAGAGAGAGAGAGAGAGAGAGAGAGAGAGAGAGAGAGAGAGAGAGAGAGAGAGAGAGAGAGAGAGAGAGAGAGAGAGAGAGAGAGAGAGAGAGAGAGAGAGAGAGAGAGAGAGAGAGAGAGAGAGAGAGAGAGAGAGAGAGAGAGAGAGAGAGAGAGAGAGAGAGAGAGAGAGAGAGAGAGAGAGAGAGAGAGAGAGAGAGAGAGAGAGAGAGAGAGAGAGAGAGAGAGAGAGAGAGAGAGAGAGAGAGAGAGAGAGAGAGAGAGAGAGAGAGAGAGAGAGAGAGAGAGAGAGAGAGAGAGAGAGAGAGAGAGAGAGAGAGAGAGAGAGAGAGAGAGAGAGAGAGAGAGAGAGAGAGAGAGAGAGAGAGAGAGAGAGAGAGAGAGAGAGAGAGAGAGAGAGAGAGAGAGAGAGAGAGAGAGAGAGAGAGAGAGAGAGAGAGAGAGAGAGAGAGAGAGAGAGAGAGAGAGAGAGAGAGAGAGAGAGAGAGAGAGAGAGAGAGAGAGAGAGAGAGAGAGAGAGAGAGAGAGAGAGAGAGAGAGAGAGAGAGAGAGAGAGAGAGAGAGAGAGAGAGAGAGAGAGAGAGAGAGAGAGAGAGAGAGAGAGAGAGAGAGAGAGAGAGAGAGAGAGAGAGAGAGAGAGAGAGAGAGAGAGAGAGAGAGAGAGAGAGAGAGAGAGAGAGAGAGAGAGAGAGAGAGAGAGAGAGAGAGAGAGAGAGAGAGAGAGAGAGAGAGAGAGAGAGAGAGAGAGAGAGAGAGAGAGAGAGAGAGAGAGAGAGAGAGAGAGAGAGAGAGAGAGAGAGAGAGAGAGAGAGAGAGAGAGAGAGAGAGAGAGAGAGAGAGAGAGAGAGAGAGAGAGAGAGAGAGAGAGAGAGAGAGAGAGAGAGAGAGAGAGAGAGAGAGAGAGAGAGAGAGAGAGAGAGAGAGAGAGAGAGAGAGAGAGAGAGAGAGAGAGAGAGAGAGAGAGAGAGAGAGAGAGAGAGAGAGAGAGAGAGAGAGAGAGAGAGAGAGAGAGAGAGAGAGAGAGAGAGAGAGAGAGAGAGAGAGAGAGAGAGAGAGAGAGAGAGAGAGAGAGAGAGAGAGAGAGAGAGAGAGAGAGAGAGAGAGAGAGAGAGAGAGAGAGAGAGAGAGAGAGAGAGAGAGAGAGAGAGAGAGAGAGAGAGAGAGAGAGAGAGAGAGAGAGAGAGAGAGAGAGAGAGAGAGAGAGAGAGAGAGAGAGAGAGAGAGAGAGAGAGAGAGAGAGAGAGAGAGAGAGAGAGAGAGAGAGAGAGAGAGAGAGAGAGAGAGAGAGAGAGAGAGAGAGAGAGAGAGAGAGAGAGAGAGAGAGAGAGAGAGAGAGAGAGAGAGAGAGAGAGAGAGAGAGAGAGAGAGAGAGAGAGAGAGAGAGAGAGAGAGAGAGAGAGAGAGAGAGAGAGAGAGAGAGAGAGAGAGAGAGAGAGAGAGAGAGAGAGAGAGAGAGAGAGAGAGAGAGAGAGAGAGAGAGAGAGAGAGAGAGAGAGAGAGAGAGAGAGAGAGAGAGNAATGACGGGAAGTGGTTCAAAATTGGGGTAATAGGTGTGCGATGAAACTTACAAAGCAAAGTAATATAAGACCAGTAAAAAACCTATCAAATTAAGAAAATATGAACATTTGTAATAACCACTTCACAGTAAAGCATAGATATCCAGCTAGTTATAAATACATATTATACTAACTGGAAAAATGACTTCACAGTGGAGTCAAGGGAGCAATAAATACAGAGGAAAAAGTAGGAAAGCGGAAGTTTATTGGTTTCTATTGAATATTTTTATGTAGCGCTTAGGCTGATATTGAGGCAGAATAAGGCAGAGCTGGAAGGATTCTCAAGCCTTATTATCTAGGTTAGTATCCTGGCTCCTATATCCTTACAGATTTATAACTTTATCCTTGAAAAAATATTTTTCCCCTTATTTTATAAGGATAAGGATTTTCTGCTTTTCCCGTCTTTTTATTCTTCGGATAATAATTGGCTTCCTGAGTTGGTATTATTTTTAAAAATATATATCGTTGTGGTTTAAGGAAAATAATTTCATACAGAGAGATAAATCATTAAAAAATAACGCTACAAACTAACGAAACAAGAGAAGGAACTAATAAATGTTGAAACGCTACAAGAATAATAATGGAAATCAGGAACAAAATAAAATTTTCTTAATAAAGTACAGTGTATAAAGTTTTCAAAAATAAAAAAGGATTTGTATAGACATTGACTTACATATGCAAAAAAATAAAACTTTTATGTTTTTGGTTGATTTAATTTATGCCTACAGCACAAAAAGTGTAAAATTGTAACATTTTAACTGCCATAATAAGTCAATGGCCAAAACCCAAAACTGAACAAGAAACCAAAGTGATATAATACAGCCTGCTTCATAGCCCTCAATTTCAGCTGTTATTTCATAGCACAGCGACAAATTAATAATTAAAGGTAAATAAATATAAATGTTCATAAATGTTAAATGTAACATAAATAATTGTCTTTACACTACACGTAAATTCAATCTGGATTATAAACCATAGTAGCTTTCAGCCTTCATAAGCCGTCATCAGTGCTAAAGACCAAACAAGAAATAAGAAAAACTAAAAACTAAAATAACTAAGTAAAGCCAATAAAACTTAAATAACAATTGAATCCAGAAAAATCGTAAAGAACAAAACGTTAACAATTAAAAAAAAAATAAAAAGTTAAAAATAAATACAAAAATAATGATGATTTTATATTAATGAATTTTAATTATTGATAATAATGATTTTTAATTATTGATAATAATGATTTTTAATTACTGATAATAATAATAATTTTTAATTATTCATAATAATGATTTTTAATTATTCATAATAATGATTTGTTCATATTTTATTATCTTTCTCTTGCGCATGCCCACAAACTTTATTTTTATTGACACCTAAATCTTATGTATTCCAAACTGTCAGGTACAGTTAAGATAACGCAATTACAGTTGAAATAACTCGTATAATTATAAAACATCTATAGAACACAACATGGTACGCAATACGAATCATGAGGCTTGCATAATAAGTAATGATTATAATGTACAAAAAGTTACCCTAAAACCGGGTTAATAGAGAAGTAAATGTAATGCGGAATAGTCTATAGTCTATACCATGACAGAAACTATCAAAGAAATTTGGATGGCTTATTGAAAGTAGCCCATAGATGGTCCCATATTAAATTCAATCATCTGCGCAAATTCAATATTGCATAAAAAATAAATGTGACTCTATACTACGCATTGAAACACATCCAATAGGACGCGTGGGTCATTCTGTCATTAGTACCAATTGTACAAAGAATAGTAATTTACGCAACAAGGGAGAAGTATGTTTTCCTGCTCGAGGTTAGGTTTTCTCCTGAGGCACCGCCGAAGGAGAAAACTTCATTAGCTCCCAAGGCCGTACGGCCGAGGGAGATAACTGTAGTATTGGCTCTCGAGGCTTGCCGAGGGAGATAATCCCGAGAGCAGAAATACTTCGATCCATGTTGCGTATTAAATTTTATCTACGACTAGTGCACCATGGGTAATAGCTATTAAGTTTGTAAATATAAAAGTTTTACCTACAAATTCCTAAAAAATACCGTTTAAGTTGGTATGATTGTTTTTTTACTCCCAATGGAGAGAAGTAACTCTTCCCTCACTGTTATTAGCAATTGAAAGTCCACTTACAATGCAAGTCGTAGATAAAATATATATTTTCTGATCTTGGCTACTTTATTAACAATCCCAAACGTTTCTATAATATCTTTTCGCTTAGTAAAATGAGTCAATTGTAAGACATCGTATTGTTAATAAAAAATATAATAAAAAAGAAGGAAATGTAAAACAGGCTGAGGTTAAAAGGACCGGAGGAGCTGAGAGGGAAATGTAAAAGAAGTCAAGCGGAAGTCAACAATAAAAATACGACGGAGAAGTGAATAGAGTCAAGACGGCGTTTCTAAGCTTAGCTTAATACTTCTTGAGGCATTTCAACCAGAACCACTCGAGCATTTAACCTCGCAATATCCGAATATTGGCAGAAAACTTAGCTCAAAACTCAAAACAAGCCTTCACAAATTGATTCTTAATACTATATCAATAATTCCAATAGAGTTTTTTTTTTTGTCAGTAAACCATAATAAGTGTAAGTATACTTACTAACAATTGAAGAAATGACACAAAAAAAATTGTCATGTGAGCTAGCTTGCATGATCTAGCATGGAAAGTGAATAATCGGTAGTTTAAACATGAGAATATTAGTCCAGAGAAGTGAATAATCGGTAGTTTAATCATCAGAATATTAGTCCAGAAAAGTGAATAATCGGTAGTTTAAACATGATAATATTAGTCAAATAGTTGGTTGTTTTGACTGAGATTTTGTGGTACCACTTCATAATTAACTTCGTTATACACTTCATAATATTAGTCCATAAAAGTGAATAATCGGTAGTTTAAATACCAGAATATTATTACAGAAAAGTGAATAATCGGTCGTAAACACCAGAATATATATTAGTCCAGGAAAGTGAATAATCNCCAATAGAGTTTTTTTTGTCAGTAAACCATAATAAGTGTAAGTATACATACTCACAATTGAAGAAATGACACAAAATAAATTGTCATGTGAGCTAGCTTGCATGATCTAACATGGAAAGTGAATAATCAGTAGTTTAAACATGAGAATATTAGTCCAGAAAAGTGAATAATCGGTAGTTTAAAAATCAGAATATTAGTCCAGAGAAGTGAATAATCGGTAGTTTAATCATCAGAATATTAGTCCAGAAAAGTGAATAATCGGTAGTTTAAACGAAGGAGAAAACTTCATTAGCTCCCGAGGCCGTACGGCCGAGGGAGATAATCCCGAGAGCAGAAATACTTCGATCCATGTTGCAGAATATATATTATTCCAGAATATATATATTCCAGAATATATATTAGTCCAGGAAAGTGAATAATCGGTAGTTTAAATACCAGAATATTATTACAGAAAAATGAATAATCGGTCGTTAACACCAGAATATATATTAGTCCAGGAAAGTGAATAATCGGTAGTTTAAACACCAGAATATATATTAGTCCAGGAAAGTGAATAATCGGTAGTTTAAACACCAGAATATATATTAGTCCAGGAAAGTGAATAATCGGTAGTTTAAATACCAGAATATATATTAGTCCAGGAAAGTGAATAATCGGTAGTTTAAACACCAGAATATATATTAGTCCAGGAAAGTGAATAATCGGTAGTTTAAATACCAGAATATTATTACAGAAAAGTGAATAATCGGTCGTAAACACCAGAATATATATTAGTCCAGGAAAGTGAATAAACACTTAGCTCAAATCAAGCGATCAAAAATTGATTCTTAATGCTATATCAATAATTCCAATAGAGTTTTTTGTCAGTAAACCATATTAAGTATAAGTACATACGAATAATTAAAGTAATGACACAATCATTACCAAATGTACCAATCAAGTCATTGTCATGTAAGCTAGCTCGCATGAGCTAGCTAGGAAAGTGAATAATCGGTAGTTTAATCACCAAAATATTAGTCCAGAAAAGTGAATAATCGGTAGTTTAAACACCAGAATATTAGTCTAGGAACGTGAATAATCGGTAGTTTAAACACCAGAATATTAGTCCAGAAAAGTGAATAATCGGTAGTTTAAACACCAGAATATTAGTCCAGAAAAGTGAATAATCGGTAGTTTAAACACCAGAATATTAGTCTAGCAACGTAAATAATCGGTAGTAAACATCAGAATATTAGTCCAGAAAAATGAATAATTGGTAGTTTAAACATAAGAATATTAGTCCAGAAGAGTGAATAATCGGTAGCTAAGACGATGGTGTTACGCTAAAAGGGTTAATCTGCATTTTGTATTTTAATTCTTAAACTTGAAAAGCTATAAAGAAAAATTGATATTTAAATGCCTTATTTATATTTTGATTCATTTAAAATATACTTGGATACCTAATTAATAAGCCAAAATAAACAAATTTATTTTATTAATTATATATAAAAAAAACAAACGTGATATTAGTTGCATATTGGCCCTTGTGGATTTTTTCGGGTTGGACCTTTTGACGCAACAAAATGTACATGATTGATTTTTTTTTTTTTTAATTTACAAGTAAAATAATTAATACGTCAATAAAAATTAAAATAGTCCGTATAGTATTAATGAGACATTAATCGGTTGGTATAGTTACTTATACCGTACTTGTATAATTATAATTTGCAGTTAATTTTAATTAAAAAAGTTAATTGATATTTTCTTCCATAAATGTCAATAAAAAAAAATAAAGCTCAAAATCGACAATAATATCTACTTGAATACAAAGATAAATCGAGCATAAAACAAATCGAAAAACCATAAAAACCAATTCCGATACATAAAAAGGTCGAATTTTATACGAAAGAAAAAACAATTCTAAGTAATTCCATCTGGAAACAATAACATTTTATTTGAAATCTGTCAGCAGAAAGTCCTGTATAGAAGTACTAAAAATGAAATAAATGGTTTTGAATTCCTCCTACTTTTAAATTTTTCTAATATTGGTAAGAAGCAAAAATAAATGCTCTTTTTTTAATGTCTTTATTGATTTACGTTCTCTTATACTTTTTGTAACGTCTTTTTATTATTAGATTTTAAAAGAAAAAGTCCTACTTATACTACTTTCAATTTAATAGAATTGAAAAGCAATTTATATAAACCTCAATAAAACCTTAAGAAATAAATAAATTAAATTTCTTCATAATAAATTTTTATTTACAAACCTATTACACCATCTTAATAAGAAATTGCTATTTAAAAGAAAATTTAACAAGAAAGCAACTGATGCGAATAATGTATATAACATATTATATGTATTTTTAAAGATAAACAATAATTTTTCGTTTATGTAAGGAAATTATGTACATAATACTAATAGTTAATAATATAAAGTGCAAATTTTGTTTTGTTAGTTATTTATTAGATCATAAAAATCATGGGAATTTATTTTTGAGTAGATAGTGCTTTTATAGTTCCTCTAACAAGTTTTTATACGAACATATAATCGTTTATGATATAAAATATGTAATTTACGATCGAGTTTGATGAAAGATAGTATATATTTTTCACTGTATTTACGAACGAGAAAAAAAATTACGATCTTCCATTACACATCTAGTTAAAAAAAGAATTTACTCGAAGTATATTTATTTTTTCGAACATCGAAAACAGTTAGTGGATAAAACTAATAATATTTTACCGTATATTATTATTACATTTTCAAACCTAATACATCAAATCTAAATCAAGTAAAGTATAATACATTTTAATCTATAACGTTTAAAAACAGAACTTATATACACGGTGGTGGGGATGCTTGGTAAAGAGAAAAGCATTAATATAATTTTAGAATATAATTACATTAATAACTGCGAACACAACAATCAGAAAATTGTCTCGCTTCTGCAAAATACATAAATATAGAAGATAGTATCTAGTATCTCTAAAATTATAGGTCTAAGGACATATTTCCTGTTTTGCAAGCATACACCTATACCTTAAATTTTTCGTGAAACATTTCTAATTGAAATTAAGGGTTTGTTAACCCTTAAACGAGCAATGTATGACCTGGCATACCTACATAGTTAGGGATTTGTTTGTAGCCCTCAAAAGATTTTTTTAACAAAATTAGACTTATTTTCATCAATAACTCAATAAAATTTGGCAGGGAACAAAAACAAGAAAGCAACTGATGCGAATAATGTATATAACATATATGTATTTTTAAAGATAAACATTTAAAGATAACACGACTTATATGGTACAATTTGTATTTAAATGGAATAAATTTTAGTATTTTTAACCATACCTACTCTTAGTAACCGTTTTCGAGGGTTTTTTTTTTTTTTTTTTTTCACGTTTCTCTGGAGTTTTAGGGGGCTGCGCCCCATACCTATTTAAAGCTAAAATTAATTCCTCGATTTAGGATCCACGCTTTTGCATAGACTGTAAACTTGTATAACTTTATTCATCTACTTTAATTCTTTTCTCATCTAAAACTATTAAATTTCCCTCTCATCTACAACCAAAATCATGGACAAGAAGGAAGTATACAAAAATTCCTTCATGTCATGTAGCAATAAATTACAGTTCAAATAAGAGTCTTATCAGGTAAAAGTGTTCACAGACACGATCAGGGAGTAGACACACTATCTATATAATGTACTTACTAAGATTGAGTTCCAACCGAGGTTCGGTCTATCCATCAAAAGCCCATATAACTCGATCAATCATGCTTCGTCGGGTTGTTCCTCCCTGGACCTTATAATACAACATATAAAAACCACCTTCACGTTCATATCAACAAAAACGTGTACCTATTCTTGTTATTTGCACCAGGGGGCAACAAAAAGCCTCACCTGGTCATAAATCTGGAATGAAAATAATAAATAGGGAGCAATGAATAAAGTAATTATATTGAGCGGACTGAAGGTTACAGGTAAGTATATTTTAACGGGTACAACCAGCAATGATTAGAGTAAATGGATCTATCTGGTTGGAGAATGGTGAAAGATGGGATGTGTGGTGGTGATGGATTCCATCTTGAAGATGGAGAGAGAGACTTGACGCTAAGTACCAGCGCCTGGGTACCATGGTAAATTCCATCAGACTAATCAACCATTTCTGGGTAGCAGAAAGCAAACCAAGTTGGATGGTTAAGATTTTAACAGATAGAAATTTAACATTAAGGTCCATACTTGGGTGGTTAAGATCTTAACAGATAGAAATTTAACATTAAGGTCCATATTTGGGTGGTTAAGATTTTAACAGATAGAAATTTAACATTAAGGTCCACTTGGGTGGTTAAGATTTTAACAGATAGAAATTTAACATTAAGGTCCATACTTGGGTGGTTAAGATTTTAACAGATAGAAATTTAACATTAAGGTTAAAAAAAAAAAATAGCCACCAACACCAACTCAGAGCTACACTCCTTATCTCCTTTTTTGATAAAATTGGAGGGAAAAGCTCACTGTTGCCAATCCTGACCAGGCTTGCCAACAGGACTGACATGGCTAATGGTCTTAAATAAAGAACTTGGAAGTTCCCCTTAGATTCTTAGATGTTGACGAGGCTTTCACCTTATCTACACTTTCTTCAAGAGGTATAGATACGCAGTTGCTGAGAAGCTGTTACAAATAGGTGTTTAAAGAGTCTTAAACACCTGTTAAATAGATCTCTTCATCCAAAGCTAACAGCCCATTCCCAGATTAACCTGTCGTTCATATGTGTGCCTTGTTCTATACGCGTTCTCACTTATCATCCTGGAAATTCTACGTTACCGCTGATTGCGACCTAATCTGTACGAAACCAACATGGTAAATTTGTTCGTTTTGCCAACAATTTTCCCCAGTTGTGTCAACATGTCATGTCAACATGCCAAGCATGTCAACCTTTCATGTTGCTGACGATTGTTTTGGGGACTGTACTTGGCTTAAGACATACTGATAACAATCAATGTTATAGACGGGACTGTAGAAAATTACTAACGAAACCCAGAAAAAGAGAGTAAACTATCTAACCCGAAGGAAAAACTTGCTATGGGAAGACTCTCTACTCTCTAACGTAGCAAGTTCTTAAACCAAATCTCAGCATGTTACCATTATAATCTATGCATAAAATGTCTATCTATTTATTATATTTGTGCATTACCTAGGAAATTTCAAATTATTTTTAATTATTCTCAGTAGTAAAGGGTAAATAAATTAAACGTAGTTGTGAAAAGACAAAAACTATGTACTTATTGGAAAGGAACAATTATAAAGACTTTTTTTTTTAAAAAAAAGTTATTTATTGGGATAAGTCACATAATATTATTTGTGGATACTGGAGCCATAATGTTATTTTGAGTAGTGATATTTTGTGCTTTTTTCTTTTATTGTTTTGATATTTTGTAAAGGATTGGAGCTTTTTAATTAAATTTGAAGAAGGGTATATTGGATGAATTAGGAATGTATATTTTATTACTATATTTTATTACTATTTGTATTTATTTGTTTTTTGTTTTTTTGTTTTTATTTTGCTTTTTTTAATTGGAATCTTTTATGGGGCTTTTGTTAGGTTATTCGTATTTCAATTTATTTCAATGCAAACATGGAATAAAAACTCAAATTGTTTTTTATGTATTGACTATAAAAAAAATCCATAATCAGCCACAGAAAGTCAGAACAAAACAAACATTGGTACAGAATGTTGATCTTATGTTGAATTTAATGCAGTATTAAAAATGTCATTATTAATTAATTATTTAAATTGAAATTTTTAATGGGACTTTTGTTAAGGTTATCCTAGTTTCAATTTATTTCAATGCTAACATGGAATAAAAACTGAAATTGCTTTTTATGTATTAAAAATCATAAAAAACCCCATGATCAGCCATATAAAGCCAGAACAAAACAAACATTGGTAAAGAATGTTTACCGATTTTAAAATGTTATTAAAAATTACATTATAATTCCATATATTGTTGTGCTTTATTTCTTTATCTATAAACAATTTGATAAGCATTTATATTTAATATCGATTAAATATAGCAAGAAGTCATGAAAAAAAGGGAGAGATATGGAAAAACAAACTACAAAGCCCTGAAGTAAAGATAGGGAGGGTTTTGGGGCTAAGAGCAGAACACGGTGAAGAATCTGAATATGACAGGTATCATAAATTCAACTTGACATCAAACCTGACGACTCGATAACATATCCGAGTGCACAACTAGCCTAAGTGCCTTCTAACCACCCTTCTACCCTTCAGTACTAACCAAAACTATATGCCAGAATGGTACCACTAGAACTAGAAATACAAT
Organism: Gerris buenoi; assembly: GCA_001010745.2. NCBI lineage: Eukaryota > Metazoa > Arthropoda > Insecta > Hemiptera > Gerridae > Gerris > Gerris buenoi. The sequence continues at coordinate 117,929 of KZ652924.1, forward strand.
GAACATGAAATATGCAAAGGCTTGTTGTATATTATGCCTGACAGAGATGGTAAAAATCCCGTCAAATACTTGCCAGCAAGCGCAACTAAAAGGGTTTCTTTAGTCAAAAAATTGATATACATACTACATTATTTTTTATTAATTTATTATTTTTTTGCTAAAACTAAAATATGTATAAAACGTTACACTTATTTGGTTCTTTTAGGGGTAATGTCATTTTGCAAGAGGATATATATTGTATATTATATAATATTTGTGATCACATTTCAATACCTTTAAAAAAACTCTCGTAAAAATTTAAAAATAAATTTTTGGGTGACCCTAGTTACGGCCACCTAAAATTTTTAAAATTTGACTTTTTTATATTAACACCTTAGTATTTTTTCCTTATTTTTAGAACCTGTCCTAATGGGGTATAGCGGGGTGGGGGGATTGTTTTTGTTTTTTAAATAAGTTCGGGGATAAAATGGCCGCAATTTTGAAACGCGATAAATATTTATAATTTATATTTCAAAACCTTTAATATGATACCCACTCAAAATCGATCAGCTCGCAATTGTTCGCTGATCTAAGGAACTTTTAGTTGTTAAGTTCGCTAAATTTTCCCTGTTTTTTTGGGTAAAAAACGTTTAACTTGTACACCAAATTTCAAATCTCTAGCTACAGTAGGGCGGGAGATATGATTCAAGATCTGACGGGTGGACGAACTACCAAAAGAGTAAGGCCGGCCGCACACGGAGCAACTCAAAACAAACTCAATTGGAAACTCCAGTCATTTCTGAGTTGACAGAGAGCAAACCCAGTTTGTAATGAGTTACTCCGTGTGCGGTGTCCCATTCAATTACACAGGTTGAAAAGCATAGTTTAGCATACCTAAGGGTTTCTAGAATAACCTATAAATCCTAAAAATGAACCGAATAAATAAAAATAAAAGCAAATTTTATAATCCTTTACCTGTTCATCTAAATTATGTAAAGTTAAAATACATAATCATAAGAAACTTCTGCTAAGGCGCACTGCGGTAGTACAGTTTGGAAGCACAGGTTTTCCAACCCCTGAAATATGAGACTGCGTAAATCGAGACGCCATATCCATTAGTGTCGGATAGGACACGTGTAAAGTGGTACTGGCCGTACCCTACTCTGTCTGTCCGAGTTCACTCTCGTATATTTCTGCGGTTGGAAAAAACTGCTGTCCTCCCCTGCATCTCGACCTATGCGGATTTAACACTAGAATAATCTTTCAAAATAGGCGCTTATTCCTGAGCCATTCTGACTCACTTACTAAAAAATCAAAGATTTTTATGACTGTTATTTCAAATATCATGATTAACAGTTACTAATGAGATAATGGGAACATATTTGAATAAATATAACTATATTTCACTTAAATATTTGGTAATTTATAGGCGATATTAAAATATTTGTTTAAAATAATTGTTTTTGGTTCTCTCTTAGCAGCCACAAGAGTTTATCGAGGTTTCTAAAGTAGCCTGGCAATCGTGTGGCACATAGCTAGTGTCAAAGTATGGCCTACCATCCAAATTTTATTGAAATCAGACGTGATGAGTATTTATCGGATGTGTTTGCAAAACTTGAGCGACGGACACAGAACGCTTAGCTTCCGTTACCCACAGCATATACGGAAACAAAATAACCGGAGGCATAATATTTATTTATGCACCTAGGGAGTAAAGTAAGTCATTATTTCCTGAATAAGTTGGTTCTTGAGGCGAAACCGAAGGAACCATGGTCCCTAAATTTCGAGGCGAAGCCGAGGGAACAACCCTTATTAGCTCTCGAGGCACAGCCGAAGGTGATTATCGCGAGAGGAATTACAGAACTTTACTAGCGAGGTACATACAATACCTATTTTATCTCCAGTAGAGAGAAAACGCATCTTTATCCATTGCACAGTTTTTATTTTATTTTTATTATATTGTTATTTTATTAAACAACAATAATTGTTAGCACTTTTAGTAGCAGAATTAAGAGATTCTGATTCATTATTAAAAACAAATAAGAATTGCAATCAAACTCAAATAAAAGGTTAGTTAGATGCAGGTTTAAACAATGATAAGCGCAAATTAGAAATAAGATTGAAAAAGCAGTGTCACCAACCTGATTTCAACAACTTTACAACAAAGCCATTCATTCTCTACTATTTATAAAATGATTAAGTTGGCAATCCTTCTTTTTCTCCTTGGTTTTACTTTTTCTCTCTAGATTTACTTTTCCCCCCAACTTTTTGAGTTCAGGGAATAAAACACTTACTTTAGTCCCTCTAAACTCTAAACTAATCCAAAATCATAACTTTTTCTCACTACTGGATATAAACATATTTATGCCTTTTTTTTCTTTTTTAACCTATTTGAAGAAAACCTTTTATTATTATCTTACCCCTTTTTTTCAACTTTGCCAAGCGCCAGTTCAGAATAATAACATAAAAGCTATACTCATAATATTATATTACAGTATGCATATAAATGACACTCGTAAAAATATCTTATAAAGAATATGTTTTTAGAAATAGATTTTGATGTTTGAAATTCTGGTTTAATTATATTTTATAGAAGTCATTTAAATAAAAAATAACATTTTTCTAAAGGTTTACATTTTAAGGAAAAAACATATCATATATTCCTTTTCCTTTCAAAGTACAATTATTTTTAATGAGAATGTTTATACTTTTAAATGATATATAATATTAATATTCAACATTTTTAATATTCACAAATAAATTTAAAAAGATACGAATGAAATGTAAAATATAAGATACATAAAAGTAAACAAGACTTTTATTTATCGTACAACAATGTACCACATTTCTTTTATATTTTGAGGATTATAAATATATATATTATCAGTTAGTTTTTGAATTTCGGTGATGGGTGTATCTAAGTCAATAAATTAAGAGTCAAAATCAGTAAATTTCGTGATTTTTGTATTTTTTAAATAACAAAATATTTATGTTTAAAATAGTAGAGAAATCGAGACAAATATAAACTGCTAAAAATTTAAAATTTTTTAATTAATTTTATTGTTTTTATTTTATACGTACATAAATACACACGTATGTACATATCGTATAATAATTTGAAATGTGAGTAGGGTAAGAATATTTAATACAATGTTTTGGACAATAAATATACAGAAAATTCCATTACACACGATAAAATTGAAAAAAAAAAAAAAAAAAAAAAAAAATTGAAAAATTAATAATTAGACAAACGAAAATATTGATGTTCTTTTTTATATGCATTGTTTAACTCAAAATTATTTTAACAAGGAAAAATATTTCGGTCCCCTTATTTTTGTGTGGTCATGTGTTCACTGAAACATCTCTATGATAATTACCTTCTGAATGTGCACTATAAATAACATAACTAGTGCACTAGTTATAATAAAATTAACTAGTGCAATATAGAATATATAAAAACTCCGTTAGTCTAACTTTTATTTTCAATTCTCAAAGAGCCAATATAAAATGGTTCTCAGGATACAGCCATGTGTATCATACTGAGCAAACTTCATGGTTCATTTTGAAAGCAAGCGTAAAATTGCCGAGGATACAAGAAGAACCGGGTGTCAGCATGAGTAGTGTCTGGCTCTAACAGTGTTTCACACTCCAGGATGAAACGTTTTACAAAACGTTACAGTTAAAAATAGTTCAAGAACCTCATCTCACTGTTATGGAAAGGGGTTATATAGAAACACTATCTAGGTGACACAATTTCACACAATAAAGAAATTCCGATGTTCAGTTATTCGTTTTATTGCTAAAAGAAGTTTAGTCGAAATCAAATATATTTTATTAAAACCAAATTTTTAATTGGTGCACGGTGCCAATATTGTCCCTAGGAAATATTCCTTTTATATGCATTTAGTGTGTACACAGAATGAGTGTACGCGGGGTGTATGTACATGGCAAAAAAAGTTTGAGTTGAAATTCGAGCTTCTGGGCATTAACTTGAAAAAACCAGTTCAAGAAAAAAAAAAATTAATGAAAAAAATATTCAAAGAAATTAATTAATGTACATGGTGTTGAATGATGCATTTTTTTAAAAATTCATCATTCAAAAATCATCATCAAAACCACAAGGTACAAATTCCAAATTATCCATTCGAGAAAAAAGTATAACTAATATAATATTGAATAATGAAAAACGTAAAGCCAATCCACAAGATTAATTTTTTTTTACTAAAAACTAGTTTTCGGCCTTCGACTATCATCAGTACCGGTAAAGGAAAAGAACAAACCCCAAGTTGAGTCATATGAGAAACAAAAGACGAATTTTGTAAATATCCATTTGATATTGCTACAAATTAAGATAATATAATACTATATTACGACATAATAAGAGGTAACGAGAAACGTAGGTGTAATAAAATTTCAAATATACGAAAGAGGTAGAAAGTGAAACTGTAATAACAATCTTCTTCAATTTATTATTATTACTTAGAGTTATATAGGATAACTTCATACTCATATACGCTTGTTAATAAAATCGATTAGTTCTGTATCAAGTAACAAAAGAAGCCGGGGGGAGGTAAAACGATGAAAGTAGCCCTCCACATTTCAACGGATTCCTTATTTTATTTCACAAGTATTAGTATTATTTTTCATTCTTCGTCGACTTCTTAAGACATGGCACGGACGTATAAGAACTCATGTATTATATTACAAACGAAAACGAAACAGAGATAACAATTTGTATGAATGTACATCTACCAAAAATAACAATTTTACTTAACACATTAAGACATCCTTTCTCAAATTACACGTCTAATTAATCTTATTTTTAAACTTTTTTTTTCCTTACGACCTTACCAAAGGTCAAACAGAAATTTTTTGTAGGCTGCAGAATTAAAGAAATGTCTTGACGGAAATCCGTTTTAAATAACAGGGAACGTTTTTGGTCCTGTGTTTGTCTATCGGTAGGTGGTTCGACATTTTTTAGAATAAAAATGTTGACATAAAAACTACTTGACCGATTTTTTGAAATTTAGATGATAGGTCACAAGTCACAAATAACTTGTTGCCATTATTTTCATCTTTGTGCATCCATTCTTTTTTCTTCCACATGTACAAAAACCTTTTTATTAACACCTATATCTACATGGTTCGTCAAAAGCAGCTCCGTAATAATTCCAACCACCTGAATTAAATAGTGCTTAATTGGTCCTTTTATTCATGTAAATTAACAAGAACAAGTGTGAAAGATTTAAAAAAAGCACGGGAAATTACATAAATTACACAATATTAGGTCTTAAAAGCAAAATATCGTTAACATACGCAATAGGACGCGAGGAATGTGCCACACTAATTGTCATCATGTTAATTTGTTTAACACTAAATTTTGTATTTTTCTAGATCAACATAATAAATAAGTAGTGAATACTAACATACCTTATTATAGGACCGGGTGGTCTATTTAGGTAATCATAAAAAACTCTCCAACAGACACAAATACACCAATAGAAACACACCAATAGAAATTTGCGTTGTGCGGGCTGTGTGCGATGAATTTAGTTTGAGTGGCAGTGAAGATGCTCAGACAAAAAATTTATTGACTGTTTGTAATAATTTTTTCAGTGAAAATATTTACGACAAATTTTCGCAACACAATAAATAATTCAACATAAAAAGCACATTTTTAATGGAGTGGATTTAGCTTTAAGCTAAAAAGGTAATATGGGTGTGGTGTTATAATGTATGCAAATTAAAAACATTCATCAATAATCAGAATGGTGTTAATTACACTTTAACTTTACGGTACGAGGATTAAGTATTAAATTTCAATCAAATTATAATAATGATTATAATTTGATTTCAATTAATTTAAACTTTCCGTAAAAACTACCAAAAACTTAAAAAAGTATTAAATTTCATAAATTGTACAATTCCATTATTAGAGCTTTGAAATCTCTCAGTCTATATATACCTTACGTGACTTATTGTCGTTTACTAGAGCTCAGTTGCGGACGGTAAGGTGAAAAAAACAATAGATTCTACCTTTATGTTCAACTTCAAATAAAAGAACCTATTTAAAAAAACAAAAAACAAATAAAAAACTGGAGTGAAGCAGTAGGGGGGTTTACAGGTAGATTTCCAGTGGCCTGGAAATGGAAAATGGTCGGAAGAGAAACTGAATGAAAAGCATTGAAGTAGGATTTGACCAGTTCAAACAACGAATTCCCCAACTCTACTGCCATTCCTGACTTTCCACCCTATGGACAAACGCCTCTTGAATTTTTTCCCTGTATTGCTCGATCCATTGGTTTTTGATCCCTAATCAATGTGTAATGTTAGTTGGCTTCAACGAACTGAATTTAGCAGGGGTTTGTTACAACTTGTTGGGTTAAAGACCCAATCTCAAATCAAATTAATCCTGTCACTCATATTATTTTTCAAGCTTGATTTATTTCCATTCCAAGTTCTTTCCCCAATGAATATTTGAAAGAATAAGTAAAATTTTTTTCTCTCTCATATAAAAGCTAATTATATTAAAATAGAAATAAATTTACATACACAGAGTTATCCAAAAAAGGTTTAAGATAAATTAATGAAACTTGGAGGATCTACACCATTTAAAGGAAAGTTTGTATTCATCTACATAAGGGGCAAACACCCTTTTTTGAAATTGTGTATTTAATACCAACTTTACATACTTGGGCTTTATCTAAGGCAACACTAAAGAGCATCATGAGAGTTAAATCTTAAAATCTTAAACGTAATTTTACTAAAATTTATTAGTTAACACAATTTAAAACAGATTGCCAATTGATGTGGCACATAGCTTCATCGCATCCTATCACGTACTTTATTGATTTTATGCCTTTACAAGCCATTATTTTCTAATTTTTTTCATTGTTTTTCATGTTTTTTTTTAATGTAAAATTTGTTTTGAATTTTTTATATATAAATTA
>KZ652925.1:39117-52032 GCA_001010745.2 Gerris buenoi
ACATACATACATAAAGACATACAGACAGACAGATCGACAGACAGACATACATACATACATACATAAAGACATACAGACAGACAGATAGACAGATCGACAGACAGACAGACATACATACATACATACATAAAGACATACAGACAGACAGATCGACAGACAGACATACATACATACATACATAAAGACATACAGACAGACAGATAGACAGATCGACAGACAGACAGACATACATACATACATACATAAAGACATACAGACAGACAGATCGACAGACAGACATACATACATACATACATAAAGACATACAGACAGACAGATAGACAGATCGACAGACAGACAGACATACATACATACATACATAAAGACATACAGACAGACAGATCGACAGACAGACATACATACATACATACATAAAGACATACAGACAGACAGATAGACAGACAGATAGACAGATCGACAGACAGACAGACATACATACATACATACATAAAGACATACAGACAGACAGATCGACAGACATACATACATACATACATACATACATAAAAAAAAGTGTGAAATTTTAGGAATCGATTCAGAATGGTCTGAATCGGATTTCCATGAAAAAAAAATTCAAAAAATGTTCATTCATTGCCATTGCTTAATTTTCTTCGAAAATTCGCTAAAAGCAAAGTTTTTATTATAAATCCCAAATTTATGAAACTTTATAAATTTTGGCTGCGTGAGTTATCTGCAAGTTTATTATTTATGAAAATTTATTATGTTTTATATGTATCTGCAAGTTAATTTACTAATTAATAAATTGCATTAATTACTTAATTTGATGGAATGTTTTTGTATCGTTACAGAGTCTATGTTGACTTGAAGATGATATCAACACAAGATGCGAAACGTTGTGTTCCGGAGAAATTAATCGGAATTTTTCAAAACGTTAAACTCCGAATAATCTTGTATAAGACGTTGAGCCTCGATTTTTCATAAACATAAGCGTTCACACGCTACGCTCAGGCTTAAAATCGATTCTTAAATGATTCGTTACTTCATGCTAGAAAAATTAAATTAATAGACGAGTTATTTTCCTTTAAACATTGAATCCAATATGGCCAAGACCCCCTATACTTAAAAAACCCTTCATTGTAATCAAGGGTTAAATAAAAACTAATTAGTTATCTTTAATCTAATCGGCTGTTAGCTAATTATAATAAGACGCCAACAGTAAAGTTAAACCAACTTAACACGCAAGGAGGGGGGGGGGAGCTTGAAACAACTCAACATTTACACAATATTTTCAACTCGGCGCCAACTTTAATAAAGAGTTACTTTAAAAAAATAATTAATATAAAAATTTAATTTTTGAAAACTGGTCTTATGTACAATTTTTTTTTTTCGGTATTCTTCACCTTAGTTGTTTCTATGTGCGAAATTTGGGGAAGATTAAATGACGGGAAGTGGTTCAAAATTGGGGTAATAGGTGTGCGATGAAACTTAAAAAGCAAAGAAATATGACGCCATTTTGTTTTTTTATTATTATTATTTTGGTTTCTGTATTCTTCACCTTAGTTGTTTCTATGTGCAAAATTTGGAGAAGATTGAATGACGGGAAGTGGTTCAAAATTGGGGTAATAGGTGTGCGATGAAACTTACAAAGCAAAGTAATATAAGACCAGTAAAAAACTAATAAATGTTTTTGTCAATATTCATTTAATCCCTTTAAAGAACTCAGCAATAATTAAAAAATAATCAAATTTTAAAACAAACGATAACATAAAATAATAATAATTAGAATATAATAATAAACTTTTCTTAAGTTGCAATTAAAATAAAATGGCTAAAATATCTACATCATATTTTAATACCAATATAATACGTATTTTATAATACAATATAATAATATTTGAAGAAAAGTGTGAAAATACGCGGCCCGCACAGCAGGGACGAGGTGGCCGAGTGGTTAAGGCGTTGGACTGCTAATCCAATGTGCTCTGCACGCGTGGGTTCGAATCCCATCCTCGTCGGAGAATATTTTATCGTTTCTATTTCATTCGTAAGAAGAGTTGCAGACCTTCAAATAAATAATACCTAATAATAAATAAATAATACTTTCTTCGAAAAGGCTGTTTGAATAATGATCCACAATCTCGACCATAAAGAATCTGGAAACGACTGACTTTGAATACACCTACTAAAGAATAATGTTCAAAGAGTAGCTATTACTGCTTTGTCGTTTAAGTCCCAAGATTTATACAGTCAGGTGGATAATTCTTTTGAACATATATCAACGCTAAGATTATTATAAACAGCAGTGTTTTATTGAGCTGAGCGAAGCGAAGCTCTTATACTACACTTTGCGTTTTTTGTGATGCATACTCCTCCTGAACGGCTGAACCGATCTGCTCAAAATTTGGCACGGTCATAGTGACCAACTACACGAAGGTATAAATCTGAAATGGTCCAAATTGGTACACAGGGGTACGGGGTACGGGGTACAAAAGTTTCCTCCTGAACGGCTGAACCGATTCGCACAAAATTCGGCACGGTCATAGTGACTAACCACAGGAAGGTATAAATCTAAAATAGTCCAAATTGGTTCACAGGGGTACGAGGTACATGGTACATAAGTTTTCTCCTGAACGGCTGAACCGATTCGCATAAAATTCGGCACGGTCATAGTGACTAACCACAGGAAGGTATAAATCTAAAATGGTCCAAATTAGTACACAGGGGTACAAGGTACGGGGTAAAAAAGTTTTCTCCTGAACGGCTGAGACGATCCTCTTAAAATTCGGCATGGTCATAGTGACCAACCAAAGGAAGGTATAAATCTGAAATGATCCAAGTTAGTACGCGGGGGTACGGGGTACAAAAGTTATTAAAATAATATATGCCCTTCAAGATGCATGTCGTTGGAAAGCTCTTTAAGAGTACAGTAGAGTTATTGTTGTATGTTAACTTGTGTCATATTTTCANGGTACAACATTTAAAATAGTTTATGCCCTTCAAGGTGCATGGCATGTCATTGGAAAGCGCTTTAAGAATACAGTTATTGTTGTAATGTCATATTTTAATTTATGAGGGGTTATTGGTAAAATTGAAAAAAAAAATAAAAAAAATAAATAAATGTGGTTAAAACGCACGCTCAGCTCAATATTGCAAGCATTGCACACCTAGTTGTTATAGATTCTAGAAAACAACTTATTTTATTTATATGCTTTCATAAATGAATCTAACAGGTCAAGTGAGTGCTATCCAGCACACAGCGAGGGTCTGTAGGCCACACTGTATTGTTAAAGTAGTACCCTATTGATGGTGGTTTTTAAAATACTTAAAAGCTTACTTTAACTATCCTATGGATAATGGGTAGATCTCAAAACACATAAAAAAACTTCTGATGAAGTAGTTTTTTTTGCCACTGAACCGGAAAACAACCATATAAATACACGGAAAAGACCATAATTATAAAAAAAAGTATTTTGTCAATAAAAAATAAAATGATATTTTTTTCGAAATTTCCAAAGAGTGGTACCTTTACTTTTGGCCGAAGAATGTTCAGGAATTTTGTACTTCACATAAGCGAGATAGAAGGGAGGGGGGACACTTTTCACACCCACTTCAAACTTGCCTCCGCTTGCCCTATCAAAGTTATAACCAAAGAATGATATATTTTTGTAATCAGCTCGACGTACCCTTTCATATGATACCCCTCACCATATGGAAAAAAATAAAAACAATTTGACCCTTAAGTTTTAGCCCGAAAGGTGTAGCCATGAGAGCATGCGACGGGCGGACGGACAGACAGACACACGCAGGAAANTATATATTTTTGTAATCAGCTCGACGTACCCTTTCATATGATACCCCTCACCATATGGAAAAAAATAAAAACAATTTGACCCTTAAGTTTTAGCCCGAAAGGTGTAGCCATGAGAGCATGCGACGGGCGGACGGACAGACAGACACACGCAGGAAAATATAAGGGTCCTTGGCTTTTGTCTACGGACCCTAAAAATGGATGTCTGTTTGTCTTTGATTTATAGACTTTGACACCGTTTGACCGATCACCATGAAAGGCGCATATATGTGCCTTAAATGGCATATTTTCCTTATATGGCGTATTTTTTCATAGAGAAGGATTGAATAATTTAAAAGTTTAAATTTTGATACACAGGAGGTACAGGGGGACAAACGTCAAAATTGTATATACCCTGCAGGATGCATATCATTGGAAAGCTCTTTAAGAGTGAAGCAATTGATGTTATGTTCACTTTTGTCATATTTTCATATAAGAGGGGGGTAAAAAGGAAAAATTGACAAATAAATGATTTTTAATATACAATAAGAATCCATGTTTTCCGCCTGGTCAACTAAGTTGCTTCCTCTAGAGCAGGAACTCCAATAACTCTGTACGCGTCTATACACCCAATCAGAAAACCAAACATATTGTTTATCCACTCGCGTTTTTGCTAATAATTAGAATAAGTTAAATATATTTTAAGTTTATATGTAACACTTGCGCATTTGTTAGATTGCCATGAATTCTAGGACGGGGTTTAGAAATAATAATTAAACTTCTTATCATGAATTTGACCTCATTAAATGTAATTACTTTCCAGGATAGTTGTTTTTTAATTTTTTTTATAATTTGTGCGAGAGAATGATTCAACACTGAGATAAACCTAATAATAACAATGTAAACGGATAAATAATTATTTTTAAAACAGATGAAAAAGGAAACTTAACTTAAATAAAGAGAACAGATATAAAAAAAATAACATAAATCAGGAATCCACTAAAGAAACATACAACTGTACAAAAGAAACCGCCATTTGAAAATTAAATTAAAACTTGCAAAAATTAAAAGTAGTAAAACAAAAGTAAATATAGAAAAAAAAAAACTAGGAGAAAGAAAATGGAATTAAAAGCTTTTCTGATAAGAGTATTTGGAGCGTGGTAAGTCGGTGAAAAACTTGTTTACTTTGAAATGACTGTAAAGTGTCAGAGGAAAACTAGGGTCTAGATAATGGCTTTCCCAGAGTCAACATAATCAAGCTTTCCTATGTTCTAGTGTATTTCCCTGCAAGGCAAAGTAGGTGTCACTCCTCTACTCACACGAAGGGAAACTCATGTGAAAACAACAACACACACAGCTTCGTATGAATAACAAGAGAAAAGCTTACACACAAGCAAAACATTACTTTCCATCATCTTAAGATAAAAACACACAACCATTTAATTGCTTATCTTTTACTTAAATTGAATTTTAATTATTTGAAGGTTTTATTATAGCGATGGAGAGATGATAATTTTTTTTTTCCGGCCATAAGTTGCTTATGGCACGTTACAGGCGTTTGGAGGCTGGGAGTGAATCCGAAAAAACTGCCTTCACAAAACCAACCGCCACGAAATCAACAGATTACGATAACGTAAGTAAAAGTAGACCGATTTAATTGAAATTTTATTGAGCTGAGCGAAGCCAAGCTCTTATACTACACTTTGAATTTTTTCTGATGCATACTCCTCCTGAACGGCTGAACCGATCTGCACAAAAATTCGGCACAGTCATAGTGACCAACCACAGGAAGGTATAAATCTGAAATGGTCCAAATTGGTACACAGGGGTACGGGGTANATGCTAAAAGTTTCAAATGTCTAGCTACTCAGGAAGTTAGTTAGAGATCGATTGCCAGATTTGTACCGGACAAACAAACAAACAAACAAGAAAACAAGTTAATAAAAACGTAGTAAAAATCAAATTACTTTTGAAAAAAATGATTAAAATGCACGATCAGCTCAATATTGCAAGTATTCATTTGCACATGTTCATTTTTACCAATGTCCAGGGCAAGTTTATTGGACAATGTTATCCGCCTAAGCGTTCGCGCGCAATGCTCGCGTAAACGAAAGCTTCAAATATTAAATTAGAATTTTAGGAAGGGAAAATAATTTAACTTCATCTATTCAATGAGGCAAACAACTTTTTTATTCTTTTTTTTAGTAACACCCCAACACCGCTATAAAGTGTTAAAGATCGATAAAAACATTAAAGCGGACCTAAACGTTTAAATGAGAGAAAACAACGTTTTTACTGATATCTAAACGTTGTAACGTAACGGTTAATAAGACATCATACACATAACCTGAAGCAATTAAAACAGGCATGTAAAATTTCAACCTGATACGATGATTGAATTTGGCTTAGAGTAAAAAATTTTGAAGGATGTTTTCCAAGTAGGATTTTTGAGGGATTTGTAATTGACTTAAGGCTCTACCGCCCTTAGAGGTTAGGAAAAACAGTAAAATTAAAATTACTCTGGTTCTAAGCAAGATATCAAAAATCTAATCACAGGCTTTATTCCTGTTTATAAATAGGTAGTACAGGCGCCATTTTAATACGAGTTTTATCGTTGTATTAAAATGGTGCCTGTACTATTTATCATAAGAAGTAGAAATAGGGCTCAAATTGTGCAGAATTAAAATTAGGAATGAAGCCTGTGACTAGATTTTTGATATCTTTCTTAGAACCAATAAAATTTTAATTTTAATGACTTTTCTAACCTCAAAGAGCGGTAGAGCCATAAGTATAAACTCATAAAGATAAACTTTTTTTGTCAATATTCAATACTTATTTATCGCAAGACGCTCGCTTCAATGATAAAAAAAGAATTTAATTTTTAATTTTGCCTTAACTCCGCTAAGTAAAAAGACTACTTATATGCATTATGTAAACCCTACATGCTAGAATATTTTTTACATTTAATAAATAGCTATTATTATTATGACTCCGCCAAGTAAAAATAGTTACTTTTAATTTTGTCTCTTTTCTAACTCGGAGATGTATAAGTAGTTAGAGCATCGTGTACTTAATAGTGTGGTTTTATTTTTTATAAAAAGTCCACGTTTGTAAAAATTCTGTTTTAAAGTATTTTGAAGAGAGAGGAGTCGTGATATATTCTTCCAGACTAAAAAAGAGAACTCGAAACAAAGCATTGTACTTTTTTAAAAAAAAATAAAAAGTTGTGACACGAGAGGGTTTCTCTGTTGGTGTCATTGTGGAGTTTTCTACTCTTTTGAAACAGGCCCGCGCTGACAAGGCCTCGCAGGCTTGCAGGTGTTTAGAATCCGCTTCTATTTATAGAGCAGCGGATCCTTTGTCAGTTATTGAGGTGAAAATGACCCGAACCTTGACAAGACCTTGCCCGATATACCTCATCAGGTGTTTCCTAAGTGTAAACAAACTAAGTCAACAGTCAAATACTCGTGTAATAACAAAGACCCTACAAACAACATGCTTCGTAACACACTATAGTTTATCACGCATCACCTTAGTTCTACTTTAAATGTTTACCATTTATAATAAATAAAATTGACTTTTATTTAGTGTGGCACATAGCTTCCTCAAAAAAAATCAAGGGATATCATCTACGGGTAAGTCCTTAACTATCCTCCAATTCTGAGCAAAATTGGTTCGTTAGACCTTTTTAAATAATTCAAATTACAATTATCAATAACTACGGGAGACATACAGATCTTTCCGTAGAATGAAAACTACCAAAAATTTAAAAATTGAATTCGTTAGACCTTTAAAAATTGATTTTTAGAGCGGAATTTACGTTTGCGTATGAGCATTGGCTGCTTGCTATAAATTTAATTGGCAATGATTAAACTATGACAATTATACAGGACCTAACCTATGTAATCTATGACCTAACCTGCGTAATCACTGAAAATTACATTGAAATCGGATAAAAATAGTGGAAGATATGCGTGTGGCAAGGATCTAACATCTGCGCATATGCAGAGGCTACAACTGATGCATAAGGCAATCAATAAAAAATAAATGCACAAAAAAATGCATAAGGCATCATCATATATCGGACTTTCAACAATCCTACAAATTCATAGGATATATCAAGTTGAAATTTTATATGCCTGTTTCAAATTTACTTTAGACAATGTGTATGAAGTTTTATTAAGATCAGTAAAACCGTTGTTTTCTCTATTTTAGGTCGCGAGAAACTGACGTTTTCGCAGGCGCAGGTTTTGTACGAAAAGGCGTTCGTACAAATTCTACGTTGTACGAACGCCTTTTCGTATTTTAACACTCTTCGATGACGGTGTTGGTTTTACTAAAAAAAAATAAAANTCTATATAGAGTCGAAAAGTAACTGTCTATATAGAGTCGAAAAGTAACTGTCTATATAGAGTCGAAAAGTAACTGTCTATATAGAGTCGAAAAGTAACTGTCTATATAGAGTCGAAAAGTAACTGTCTATATAGAGTCGAAAAGTAACTGTCTATATAGAGTCGAAAAGTAACTGTCTATATAGAGTCGAAAAGTAACTGTCTATATAGAGTCGAAAAGTAACTGTCTATATAGAGTCGAAAAGTAACTGTCTATATAGAGTCGAAAAGTAACTGTCTATATAGAGTCGAAAAGTAACTGTCTATATAGAGTCGAAAAGTAACTGTCTATATAGAGTCGAAAAGTAACTGTCTATATAGAGTCGAAAAGTAACTGTCTATATAGAGTCGAAAAGTAACTGTCTATATAGAGTCGAAAAGTAACTGTCTATATAGAGTCGAAAAGTAACTGTCTATATAGAGTCGAAAAGTAACTGTCTATATAGAGTCGAAAAGTAACTGTCTATATAGAGTCGAAAAGTAACTGTCTATATAGAGTCGAAAAGTAACTGTCTATATAGAGTCGAAAAGTAACTGTCTATATAGAGTCGAAAAGTAACTGTCTATATAGAGTCGAAAAGTAACTGTCTATATAGAGTCGAAAAGTAACTGTCTATATAGAGTCGAAAAGTAACTGTCTATATAGAGTCGAAAAGTAACTGTCTATATAGAGTCGAAAAGTAACTGTCTATATAGAGTCGAAAAGTAACTGTCTATATAGAGTCGAAAAGTAACTGTCTATATAGAGTCGAAAAGTAACTGTCTATATAGAGTCGAAAAGTAACTGTCTATATAGAGTCGAAAAGTAACTGTCTATATAGAGTCGAAAAGTAACTGTCTATATAGAGTCGAAAAGTAACTGTCTATATAGAGTCGAAAAGTAACTGTCTATATAGAGTCGAAAAGTAACTGTCTATATAGAGTCGAAAAGTAACTGTCTATATAGAGTCGAAAAGTAACTGTCTATATAGAGTCGAAAAGTAACTGTCTATATAGAGTCGAAAAGTAACTGTCTATATAGAGTCGAAAAGTAACTGTCTATATAGAGTCGAAAAGTAACTGTCTATATAGAGTCGAAAAGTAACTGTCTATATAGAGTCGAAAAGTAACTGTCTATATAGAGTCGAAAAGTAACTGTCTATATAGAGTCGAAAAGTAACTGTCTATATAGAGTCGAAAAGTAACTGTCTATATAGAGTCGAAAAGTAACTGTCTATATAGAGTCGAAAAGTAACTGTCTATATAGAGTCGAAAAGTAACTGTCTATATAGAGTCGAAAAGTAACTGTCTATATAGAGTCGAAAAGTAACTGTCTATATAGAGTCGAAAAGTAACTGTCTATATAGAGTCGAAAAGTAACTGTCTATATAGAGTCGAAAAGTAACTGTCTATATAGAGTCGAAAAGTAACTGTCTATATAGAGTCGAAAAGTAACTGT
Organism: Gerris buenoi; assembly: GCA_001010745.2. NCBI lineage: Eukaryota > Metazoa > Arthropoda > Insecta > Hemiptera > Gerridae > Gerris > Gerris buenoi. The sequence goes on from KZ652925.1 coordinate 48,734, forward strand.
CTATATAGAGTCGAAAAGTAACTGTCTATATAGAGTCGAAAAGTAACTGTCTATATAGAGTCGAAAAGTAACTGTCTATATAGAGTCGAAAAGTAACTGTCTATATAGAGTCGAAAAGTAACTGTCTATATAGAGTCGAAAAGTAACTGTCTATATAGAGTCGAAAAGTAACTGTCTATATAGAGTCGAAAAGTAACTGTCTATATAGAGTCGAAAAGTAACTGTCTATATAGAGTCGAAAAGTAACTGTCTATATAGAGTCGAAAAGTAACTGTCTATATAGAGTCGAAAAGTAACTGTCTATATAGAGTCGAAAAGTAACTGTCTATATAGAGTCGAAAAGTAACTGTCTATATAGAGTCGAAAAGTAACTGTCTATATAGAGTCGAAAAGTAACTGTCTATATAGAGTCGAAAAGTAACTGTCTATATAGAGTCGAAAAGTAACTGTCTATATAGAGTCGAAAAGTAACTGTCTATATAGAGTCGAAAAGTAACTGTCTATATAGAGTCGAAAAGTAACTGTCTATATAGAGTCGAAAAGTAACTGTCTATATAGAGTCGAAAAGTAACTGTCTATATAGAGTCGAAAAGTAACTGTCTATATAGAGTCGAAAAGTAACTGTCTATATAGAGTCGAAAAGTAACTGTCTATATAGAGTCGAAAAGTAACTGTCTATATAGAGTCGAAAAGTAACTGTCTATATAGAGTCGAAAAGTAACTGTCTATATAGAGTCGAAAAGTAACTGATATAACAAATATGAGGGGAATAATGTGCCTCCCGAAATAATTAATTCGGCGCAAATAAAACTAATAAATTAATGCCATCTTTATCAAAAGAGAAATACGAACTTACATCCAGGAAGTTTATTTTTTTTATGTATTTATTATTAAAATCTAACAATCGTAGATAAAGTACTGTACGCAATTCGTGCGAAAACGACATTTTGCATTGCTCGTGTGGTTTTACTACCCTCGCTGTCGCTCGGGTGCAAACTCCATAATCGCATGCAAAATGCTACTTTCCGCACTCGACGCGTAATTTACTATTGTTCCTCAGAACGATGAGCTTCGTGAATAAATGAACGCATTATAAATACAAGTTAAGTCAACTAGTAGACACTGACTTGCTACACTGAGTTTTCGCTAAATAAGGCTTCGTACAAGTTTAGAGTAAAGTGGCCGCTAACACACTTCTGTTTAGAGTAAAGTGGCCGCTAACACACTTCTGTTTAGAGTAAAGTGGCCGCTAACACACTTCTGTTTAGAGTAAAGTGGCCGCTAACACACTTCTGTTTAGAGTAAAGTGGCCGCTAACACACTTCTGTTTAGAGTAAAGTGGCCACTAACACACTTCTGTTTAGAGTAAAGTAGCCGCTAACACACTTCTGTTCCTAGATATGTAGTCCCATTTAAATACAAATCTTACGATATAAGCCGTTTTCCCGGGAAAACTCTAGTTTCTGAGAAAATAGCTTAAAACGCGGATGGAGAGAGCCCGGGTTCGATTTCCCGCCCGGGAGAAGTTATTTTTATGATAATTTTGATGAAATTTCTAAAAGTAATTAAAAGTACCTACATGTTTGAGAAAGTTTGTTTGAGTTGTCTCGGACCAATTTTTTTATTTAAATAATCAAGCATTAATAAATTATCTGGTAATATTTGGTCACCTTTGAGCACTTTAATGGCCTTGAATGACCCACTTTAATGACTTTAAATTTGGGAATTTAATGCCCTAAAACAGTACAAAATGCAGTTCAAGAGGGGCTAAAATTAAAAAAATTTCCGAAGGGAGCCCCGTATTACGTAAATTTGTTTTAAATGAACTTATAAACATTCCTATTTGTAAACTCAAAAATTGTGTTGGTCAATTTCCTTGGACTTTATTATCATTATGGTCGAGGGGGGGGGGCGCTAAAATATAGTTAGCATCCACTTAAAAAATGTCTAGATCCGGCCCTGATTAGACTAATTTTTTCGGTAGACCGTTCCATTTTGTTGGAAAAACAAACAAAAGGTGATTCTAACGCGGGGAGATCTCTTAATTAATTACGCGGAGAGGTCTCTTCTAATTTGTATCTACGGACTGACTGACATGTAAAGGCCAAAGGAATCGGGCGACAGGTGTAGTGATTAGTGATAAGGGCTAGGGGGGCACGTGGAACGAGGCGGGGAGAAAGAGAAGTGAGGAGAAATGTTATAAAAACACCCTTTGATGTTACCGACACTCCGTGGATAATGTAACATGGTTATATCACAAGACAAACTTTATACTAGTAGCTCTGTGAACAGTAGACCTCGCGACGTCCAAAAATGAAAAATCCTTTATATACGTCGCTTGTAATAACTTAGAGGAACTCCTACCAAATTCGGTTGTGAGTCAAACTTAGACTATAACATTTGACGACAAAAAGAGAACAAACAAATTGATTAATAATTATTTAATATAATAATAATAATAATAATAACCATTTATTGCAAAAAGAAATATTCCAACAATAATTAATACATTTTTGTCACACTAATTTGATTTGATATTCACTTTTTTATTTTTATTTATTTATTTATTTATTTTTGGAATTTATTTTTTTGCAAATCGGCAATTAGCCGTGGTTCCCTAGGTAGGGTAGAGTTCCGACATTATTTTCGAGATCAAAAGAAATCCTAAAATTACATCAACCAAACATCATAATAAATGTCGCAGGCTCTTTTCCATTCCGACCTTTCCGTAGCTACTCTCTTCCAGCACACTCCACAAACTTTCCTCACCTCTTCTTCCCATCTCTTCTTTGGTCTTCCCTTCTTCCTTTTCTCTGTTAATGGCCACCAGTGTAATATTTCCTTTGACCATCGCTCTTCTTTTGATCTTACTAGATGCCCGGTCCATCTCCATTTCCTTTCAAGTACAGTTCTGGCAATATCTTTTAATTTGGTCTTGGTACTGATCCACTGATTGCTCATTTTATCTCTTCTAGTGATGCCTATCATACTTCTCTCCATTGCTTTAACAGTGACCCTTAGCTTCTTTATGGTTTCTTTACTCAGTGTCCATGTTTCGCAACCATATGTTAGGACTGGTAATACAACACTCTTCCATAGCTTTATTTTTTTCTCTATATCAATCTTCGATCTTAGAATACCTCGGAATCTGTTGTACGCATTCCAGCTCATTGCTACTCTTCTTGATATTTCCTTCTTCATGCTTCCATCCACCGATAGTAACCTTCCTAAATAAACAAACTCCTGTACTTCTTCTATCCGGTTCATTCCTTGGTATATGTGTCCGTCATTCGAGTTCA
>KZ652925.1:52867-64981 GCA_001010745.2 Gerris buenoi
AGTGAGAGTAACTATTAAGAGGCGAAAAATCCTTAGCTTTAGCCCATATCATTAAATATGGTTTTTATGAAAAAATTACTCGTTCAAAAAAATGCTCATCAACATTTTTAAACAAAGCTGAAATAGATAAATAAAACCAAGGGTACCATCGAGCCATTTTTGGCTTTTCTTGTAATGTTCAAATAAAATAAATTATGTGGTAATAATTTGGTCATGTTTGAGCACTTTAATGACCTTACTTCTACTTCTACTTTAAATTTGTGATTTTTATGCCCTAAAACAGTCTAAAAATGCAGTTCAAGAGGGGCTAAAATTAAAAAAATTTCCGAAGGGAGCCCCGTACCTCTCGTCCACCTTGATTGCCATTACTTAAATTTGCTTTTAAATAAATGAACGTATCAACATTCCTATTTGTAAACCTTAAAATTGTTTTGGTCAATTTCCTTCGACTTAATTACCAGTATGGTCGAGAAACCAGCGGGGGGGGGGGGGCGCTAAAATATAGTTCGCATCCACTTAAAAATTGTCTAGATCCGGCTCTGAACACAGGACAATACAGTATAACAGGAATGCACTTTCTGTGCACACTATGATCTGTGTAAATGTTGTAAACAACACCCGGCCAGGTGTTAGTGTTACAATGTGAACTGGAGGGTGAAATAAGACTTGTATATAATTCACAAACAAATAATGCGAGTTCTTCACTCTAGAAATGATACTGCGTTTATGCGTGTGAACATTCACAAGAACCTGATATTTTACACCTCTGTATTTTAGAATAATAACGCGTTAACACGTATTATAATCATTATATTCAGAATTAAGGAAAAAAAAAACGTCTACAAGATATAAGAAATAACTGATAAAGGAAGTGAGGAAATCACAGGATTCGCTCAAGGTACGACGGGTATTAAGGTGCAACTATAAAACTAAAGCTACAACTTTTTCATTTACATATAAAAGGAGATTGTCAAAACCACCAATATACCCAAGGACAAACTATATAAGGATGTTTTGAAAAAAGTTAAAAATAATGACCTTAGACGTCTAATAACAGTAATTTTAATTAGACAAAAAAAATTAAAATTACTTTATGCTTAATATATATTTGCAAATTACTATTAATATTGAACCCTTTATACTAGTAGTTCTGTGAACAGTAGACCTCGCGACGTCAAAAATTGAAAAAATCCTTTATATACGTCGATTGTAATGACTTCAAGGATAATTCATGCCAAATTCGAACAAGCATTCCTTCAAACTTTGAAAAAATTACTTTTAATTCGATGAAATCAAATTTAGTTTTGGCTTTCCAAATAGTCGGAGAGTTGGTTACATTTAGTTTACAAAATTAGGAGACAGATTAACCAACAAAATTAATAACTTATCGATAAAAGGTAATTAATTAATTAACTATTAACTGATTATGGTATGGTCGTCAGAAATAGAATAATCTGTGAAAGTTTCAGCTTGCTAGGTTCATCAGGAGTTAAGGCAATTTAGAAAAATAATATAAATACGCAGTAAGATTTACAATATAACAAATATTCTTAACTATTATGAAGTATACATACATATTCTTGCCAGCGAAAGATAAAATAATCTTGTAGGTAATGAACAGTAAGCAATTAAAAAGAGAAAAATGGCGATGTGTATTTTTTTATTAAATTTAAGTTAGCAACCGTTAAAGTATAATTATATGTATCTCACTAAATTTCGCATATATGTAATTATATTTTTTTTTATATTTGTATCTTTTCGGTCTTCTGTAAAGTGAAGCATATTCTATTTGCAAGCGAATAAATAGAGGGGTACCAGTGGCTAGTCCATCCACACAGTTTTGAAACACGTAAAGCTTGTCTCTCGGTTTGTTTTTAATAGCGTATTTATTTTGATGAGTAATCAAGCACCAAGGCTTCCATTCTAATCATCATACTATCATAGAAATCAAGTTTTACATAATAAAACTTTAACATCGTCCATGTCTAACCGACTTTGTTACAAGTCCGCTTTAGTACTCGGAAAAAAATCGGTCTGAGCTATATAACTCAGACTTTCTTATATAAGAGTTCATAATTATTCAACCTAAAGTATTCCATTTATAAATTTCCTTGTTTTCGTAGCCACATTTAATTTATTATTAAACATTTTATCAAAATGTCATAAAAATAACTTCTCCTCGGAAAAGGATCGAACCCGGCCTCTCTCCATCCGCGATTGAAGCTATTTTGTCAGGCACTAGATTTTTCCCGGTAAAAATACTTATTTCGTTGGATATGTGATATGTAGGTATTAAAATGGACTACATTTAACAATTTTTTAATCAAAATCGTCGTAACCATTTTCGAGAAATATATTTTTTAAGTTTTTGGGGATTAGGGACACCCAAATTTAAAGCTGTAATTAATGTAGCTCTAAGTAGCCACGGGATATTATTTTTATGAACATGTATGCCGCAAATTTCTGTAAAAATCGGCCAAGTAGTTTAGGCTCCAGGCGTCTCGCACAGACAGACATTTTGTAAAATCACTTTCCTCTTTCCGACTCAAGGGACCTCAAAACGTGTAAATCCATCAAAATCTCAAAATCGACTTTTCACGCCATCACATTACTTTCTCTTTACATGAGAAAGTAAAAAAAAATGGTATTGGATTTGAAAATTAATCAAAATCATTCTGATTATTTAGCAAATTTTTGTATATATTCATAGATCAGCTGCATTTTATGGATAAGTACGAGTAAGTGCCATCTTAGCTCCATGTGTTTAAACGCAGATACATGTATATGAATGTATTTACACTACTAGTATATGTGTGTGTGTATTTACACACACACATATACTAGTATATTATATTATAATATGTACTTGTATTAAGCTAAAAATATCTTTAAGAGATTTTTCCACAAAGAGAGTAATTGTTCGTACAAAGAGGGAGGTTTCGTTTCTTATTTTTGTTCTTTTTGGTTTAATTAAAATTATAGAGTAATTATTTTTTACTTTAAAGAGTTAATTAGGCGATGTTAAAGGTTATTATTCTGTTGAGAATATACCATTATAAAAAAGTAAAAGCAAAAAAGCGGTTCAAACAACTAAAGGCCCCCATACACGATCAAACATTTTGTGCAAAAGTTTGTGCAAAAATGTTTGCGCAAACCTAATGTCTGATGTCGGGGAAATTTATTTAAAAAATCATGTTTGTGCAAACATCAAGCAGCCCCATACATGGTCAAAATGTTTGCGCAAAATGTTTGACCGTGTATGGGGGCCTTAAGTTGCCCATAACGTGGTCCAACAAGTAGTGTATTACACACTGAGTCCAACCTCCATACAACGACAATAAATCGCTAAATGCAATTCATTAAACACAGTTTTATTTTGAATCCTCTGTCCGGAACTTAGTGGTTTCAGAGCATCGGTATTTTACCGAAACCATATTCTTTATACTGTTTTAGGATATTGAGAGAACATCGGTAAATCTTGCGGACAGGAAAATAATCTAGCTAAATGTGGAATACCGGTAGATTTTACCGACAGACCTTGATGATACCGATGATTATGCGTAAGGGCGTTTACACCAGACACTTCTCTCCGGCGATAAATGTCAAGTATCAGACAGAAATTGCTTTGAGTGTTTACATCTGAGAGAAATTGCTTGAGATTTTTGTCGGAGATATATGACACTTCTCGCAACGCAAATTTGCAATAAATGGAGGTCAACTTCCGCGATATCTCTCAGAGGAGTTTGAATTTTCAAATAATCGGTGTTTACATCTGTTGGTATAGAAGTGTCGACACTTATAGCTGAGAGTAGAAACATAAATCTCATTTGACATTTGTACCCCGTACGCCTGTGTACAAAAAATTAAATTTCGAAAATTCATGTTGACAGTTTTTTTCCCCTTGCTTTGTAGGCCAATTGTGCAAATTTTCATCAAGACTACAACTGTAGATTTTTATAAAGAACATACATTCGTTAACTTTTATATATATATATATATAGCCGCCATCTTGATTCAAAATGCCCGATTGGTATACCATTTATCTAAAGTTACTAATTTCATAAAAAGGAGCTAACTTCTAAATTTCAAGGTTCTAGTGCAATTAGTTCCGGAGATATCGGCTTGTAGAATTTTGTGTATAAATGGCCGCCATCTTGAATAAAGATGGCGGATTTTAAAAACATTTCTTAGCGAGCACCTAGGAGGTAAGAGGATCACACCTACAAAATTTCATGGTCGTAGGTCCAGTGGTTTCAGAGATATCGTGATGTGTCAGTGAGTGAGTGAGTGAGTCAGTCAGTCAGTGGTATTTGGATTTTATATATATAGATTTAATCGAATTAATTAAAAAATTAATCGAAAAAAACAAGCTATTTTCATTAGACTGGATGGTAATTTTGTTGGAATCAATGGCGCATTACATCCCAGTAATACAGGCTTGTTCTGCTGAAACAAAGACAGGTTGTTCGAGTTAAACCAAAGAGGCGAATAAAGTCTCGTGTACAAAAACGCCGTGTGACGGCGCACGCCAGTGGTAGGGTAACTAATACTCTCCCCCTTCTCTCGCCACTTGCAGGCTATCTACTGTTCCATCTGCCAGATCAACCTATCTCCGGCCCGCTCCACTGCGCCACTACGCCACTACTCGACGACCTTCACCTACTTACAGCATCTTCTTCCTAGCTTCGACAACTAAACACGGTGCCTTACCTACGTCATCATAAAAACAACCGCCAATCTGCAATTCAACGAATTGGAATCCGCAACGGCTAAGTGAATTCGCCGAGTAAGGGAAATACAAGGTGAAACGAGAGATTGTATAACAGCGTTTACCTCTAATCCATAGGTATTCAGGTGATAGTCAAGTCATGCTACAGAAAACAAAGCAAACTTATAGTCTACGAATATTGTGCACATAACTTCCTAGCGTTCTATAAATCAATGATCTCTGAGGACAAATGATCTCACACGAGTATAGGTATAGAATAATGTGATCTGATTACATCTGGAATTGAAAGTGCGAACATGTTATTTTAGACCAGTTTCGAATTTCAGCCGGCTCACATATTTTTCCCCAATATTAACTGTGCAGAGAAGATTGCAATTAAAATGGGACCAACAGTAAGCTAATTATAGGCCTACTATACAAATTTCATTAAAATCGGGCATTTATTTTTTTAGCATATGATAATTGGCAAAACTGCTGAACAACAGGCTGACAGACAGACACGATACCGCAAATAGGTTAAGATGTCTGAAAAGGTTTTCTGTCAAGGAATTTATGAATTAAGACCATGAAACTCTCAATAAGTGTGGCACATAGCTTCCTCGCATCCTATAACGAACTTTATTGATAACATGCTTTTTTACAACTCATTAATGCCTAATTTAATTAATTTTGTCCTTTTTTCAAATCTGTAAAAAATTGTTTGGTTTATTTACACCAACACTATCAATTTAACAAAAAAAGGGCAGGCCGAGGTGTAATTAATCTCAAGCTGCTTACAATAAACCATCCTAATCTCTTAAAAATCAGATGAGTACTTTTGAAGATATAAGTGAAAATAAATGTATGTTTGTGTCCATGTGGAAGATTCACAAATAGGCCTAAAAGGTTCAAACTTATATGGGACCAACAATGGAATAATTATCACCGACAGTCGACAGTCCAAAATTCATTAAAATCGGACATTCAGTTTATAAGATGTGTTGGTTCACAAAAACTAAACCACCACACAGACAGGGGACCAAAATATGTTCACTGATGACTGCAACGGATTTCTGAATTAAAATTTATGAAATCGGAGACATTTAAATTTTTCTTGTATATATTTATGATGTTTATTCAAAACGATCACATCCTTCGGTAAGCTCGGCAGTTAAATACAAAACCACTTCGCTGGGACTTAGCTGGGACTTCATTAAAATTACATAACACATTCTTAACTAAGTACTAACCAACTTAGTAGCTCACAGCTTTTTTTTTTTTTTACCAATATGCACTTTAAAAAGAAGTTTAAATGTTTCTAAAAATGTATATTATTTTTAATAAGCTTAGGTTGAATCAGTTTTTATAGAAATGCACATAAACCATTTAGTCTGTTACGTGGCCCAACGTTTAAGGCGTTACACTGCTTTAGCGAATCTAGTAGAAATATTTAGTAAAAAAATATTTTAAATATTTTTAAGTGATAATTAATAACGGAGTAAATAAAGTAAATACTCGTATAATAAAATTAACCAAATACATGTTTTTTTAATCACTTCTATAGTCGTGCCGTGTCCCGACGACTCTACTCGAAATGATTTGTTATTGGTGTAAGCTAAGGCAACCACAGTATTCCAATAAAAATAAATGTCTTGTTTTGATTTGTTGGTCTTCAAATAGACAGTCTTGGTGCCGGAATTGGCTTATTGGAAGGGGTTCCCGACCTCTTGACCCAATAGACAAATTAATTAATCATTATAACCTGTGATGATCCCTACAGCTTATAGCTTATACATTAATTTTTTGGTTTTTATCTTAATTTTCTTAAACGTTTCATTGAATGTTCACATTTAATTGTAATATATATTAGTTATTGCTCAAGCCGCTGAAAAAGTTTTATTTTTATTTTGCTGTCATTTATATAATCGAGTAGCGAGTAGCTCGAAATGATCAGTTATTGCTGAGCTAAGGCAACCACATTTACTCAAATAAAAATGAATGCTTGTTTTGATTTGTCGGTCTTCAATTAGATATTATATTAATTTAACAAAATTAATTGACTTAATTTTACTTTTTATTCTGAATATAAAATTAAGCCTGTTGCGGAAAAACTGCTCGTATTATACATATAATGTAGGCGAGTGTATTTAAAAATAGTTAACCATAACTATAACATAGAATATAGAGCGAACTTCGCACGTTTGTTATCTTAAATAAATATTAATAGAAATGGGAAAAAATAATGTCAGAGATATCTATTTAGAAAATTTTTTATGGTAATTAAATTATTAACTGATTTCAAACTTTGCTATAAAAGTAATTTTTTTCTTCAATAGTATGAAAAAATGAAAGATGAAATAAGTAAGATATTAAACCAACTTTGAAATCGCAAAACATTAACCCAATTTTATCATTCTTAAAGGGCTTATGCTGTAATTTGCAACAGGGACGAGGTGGCCGAGTGGTTAAGGCGTTGGACTGCTAATCCAATGTGCTCTGCACGCGTGGGTTCGAATCCCATCCTCGTCGAAGAATATTTTATCACTAAACAAAAACCTTTATCAAGGTTACATCATAATATAAAAATACTGGGAGATTAAACCACCAATACACTGACAATATGGGGGTTTTAAAATGGTTATTCAAAAAATAATGATGTATTTAATCAATTATTAGGCTGTAACAACATGAAAGTGGTATTGCGATTCAATGACTATGATGACTCAACTGGAATATTTACGGATTAAACTGGACATTTCGTGTCTAGTGCAGAAAGTAGCATTTTGCGACGAGTTTGCATCGGAGCAAAACCACACAAGCAAAGCAAAATGCAGTTTTCGCACGAGTTGCGATAGTATATTTTCATATACGAGTATTATGTACTGCTAAATGATCTTTAATAATTGGCTGGAGTAACAAGTTCAAGTAGTTCCAATTTACTTTTCCATTTAATACATATTAAGGAATTTTACAAGTTTTGATTTAACTTGAATTGTTTGTATGTATACAAACAATCAAATCTTGCCACTGAATTTTGGGTCAAATCTTGCCACTGAATTTTGGGTCAAATCTTGCCACTGAATTTTGGGTCAAATCTTGCCACTGAATTTTGGGTCAAATCTTGCCACTGAATTTTGGGTCAAATCTTGCCACTGAATTTTGGGTCAAATCTTGCCACTGAATTTTGGGTCAAATCTTGCCACTGAATTTTGGGTCAAATCTTGCCACTGAATTTTGGGTCAAATCTTGCCACTGAATTTTGGGTCAAATCTTGCCACTGAATTTTGGGTCAAATCTTGCCACTGAATTTTGGGTCAAATCTTGCCACTGAATTTTGGGTCAAATCTTGCCACTGAATTTTGGGTCAAATCTTGCCACTGAATTTTGGGTCAAATCTTGCCACTGAATTTTGGGTCAAATCTTGCCACTGAATTTTGGGTCAAATCTTGCCACTGAATTTTGGGTCAAATCTTGCCACTGAATTTTGGGTCAAATCTTGCCACTGAATTTTGGGTCAAATCTTGCCACTGAATTTTGGGTCAAATCTTGCCACTGAATTTTGGGTCAAATCTTGCCACTGAATTTTGGGTCAAATCTTGCCACTGAATTTTGGGTCAAATCTTGCCACTGAATTTTGGGTCAAATCTTGCCACTGAATTTTGGGTCAAATCTTGCCACTGAATTTTGGGTCAAATCTTGCCACTGAATTTTGGGTCAAATCTTGCCACTGAATTTTGAANTACTGGACCCACAAACATACAAGAAAGCGAGCTAATAAAAACGTATGAATAATTGCAAGATAAAAAGAACTTTTTATATACTACGTTTTTAAATTTTCTGTCATAAATTATTATAAATTTGAAACCCGTCAAAATTAATAGTGTACGTAAATATGGATATGTCAAAACAAATAAAATAACTTGCGAATTTTTCCCGAACTAACTTTCCATACAGCAAATTTGTGTTAACGACCTTTAACACTTCATAGTAGTAGGTGTTGGTTTTACTAAAAAAAAAAAATAAAAAAATATTTATAAAAGTTGTTTGACTCATTGAACAGATGAAGTTAAATTTTTTTTCCCGTCCTAAAATTCCTATTTTAAATTTGAAGCTTACGTTTAACGCGAGCGTTGCGCGCGAATGCTTGTGACGGTTTGTTTTGGAACGGTCCTTTTTTTTCGGATTTCACTCCCGGGCTTCAGACGCTATGACGTGTTATAAGCAACTTCGATACAATTATATAGGGTGTCCCAAAAAAGCACGCTCTTCAGAACAGAATTCTACATGTGAAAATAAGTCGAAAATGATCAGTAATTTTTTTTTACTTACGGCCTAGTGTAGCCGTAATCCGCCATTTTGTATTTCTTTTGAAAAAAATTATATTTCAAGAACCCTTCAAGATATTTTCATGAAACTAGACAGATGTCTTACTAACCCCGATATCTAACACTTCCAAAAATATTAGTTTTCAAATTTCAAAATGGCGGACATTTAAAATTTTAAAAGTTTAATTTCATGGAAACCAGGTATAAAGAAATTTTACAAGAGATAAAAGTTGTAGAACTTTGTAATGCCAATTTAACGATACCTTAATCATTGAAATCGGTTCATAAATAAAGAAATTACGATTACTTAAATGTTCAAAATGTAACTCAACATCACTTTTAAATGTGCTAATAAAGAAATCATCCCTCCCAAAAAATTAAAGATGATAATAAATGCAACTTAAAATGGAATGTAAATGGTTAAGATGATTTTTTTTTAAACAAATTATAAGAATTGTACTAATATTTGTACGCCACAAAAAAATAAAATAGTCTTAATTTCTTTATGAACCGATTTCAATGATTAAGGTATCGTTAGATTGACATTAAAAAGTTCTACTTTGTCTCTTGTAAAATTTCTTCATACCTACTGGTTTCCATGAAATTCAACTTTTAAATTTTTAAATGGCCGCCATTTTGAAATTTGAAAACTAATATTTTTGGTAGTGTTAGATATCGGGGTTAGTAAGACACCTGTCTAGTTTCATAAAAATATCTTAAAGGGTTCTTGAAATATAATTTTTTTCAAAAGAAATACAAAATGGCGGATTATGGCTAAACTAAGGCGAAATCAAAATAAATTTATTGATCATTTTCGACTTATTTTCACATGTAGAATTCTGTTCTGAAGAGTGTGCTACGCTTTTTTGGGACACCCTATATAATGAAAAGATGAAATAAAAATAAATGTACAAGCTATAAGCCGTAGGGATCATCTTTAGGTCATAATTTATTAAATAATTACTCCGTTGAGTCAAGAGGTCGGGACCCCTTCCAGTAAGCCAAGACACCGAGACTGCCTGGCGGCGAGGTCCAAATATAGAATTATATTCATCCAGACGGCGGCGGGCAGCATTCATTTAATTTGATTCGTCGAGTAAATCTCCAGAAGCCAGAGTCGTCGTCTCTAGCCACAGAAATCCTAATTCAAATTTAACGCGAGAGGCGCAGGCGCAGTCTTACGACTTGCGAATAATTAGACCGAGTTATTATCTTTCAAAATGAACGTCTCGGAAATCCAATTAAATCCGTCCGAGTGTTTCCTTAAAGAATGACAGGGGGGGGGGGAGGCATTTAGAAACCCCCGGCATCTTCTAATATTCAAATTAAGGAGTTGGGTTTAACTCAAGGTGAACTATCGCTTCCTCTCCTAGTTGGCATTTTCACCAGATTAGCATACTTGACTCGGGTCGTGTTCCGCCTCCGAGGGGGCGGCAAAGACAAACCCCCGAGGGCAAAATTGATATTTTATTAAAAGGAAAGAAGCAAGACAGTTGGTCTAAGGAGCAAACTCCCAGCTCGATACGACCCGACCAATCGAATTACACGGAATCTCGCAGTAGAGAAGATAAGGAACAGCTCTAACACTGTGCTAAATCTTACAGTCAAACAGACCAGTTTCAATTATAAACCGTTCATTCAATAAACTTTAAATCCCGGATCCCATTCAAGAATTCAAATCAATCACAATTGTTTAAGTAAACCTCGGGAAGTATTAATTATAGCAGAGAATTGATCTAGGAAGTCAGATTCCAGCCACATTTTCAATGATGTCGCATTTCTGGGGATATAGAATTAAATATTTTTAACGCAACAATTTAACGAAGATTATTTATTAATTAGCGGAAATAATTAAAAATGTTGGAGTAAGTAAATGTTACGATACAAGTAGTTTTCCCGCCAAAAATATAAAATCGAGATATAAAATCGAGATATTCATCATAAAAAATAAAATTAATTTTCTAGAAAGACGAAACCAAAAAGAAAACCACCTTCTGTTAAACATTTTTATTCGTAATAAGATATTACGAATTTAAATAGAGTATGAACAACTAAGTAAGACAATTTGTGTTGAAGAATAAGTTTTGTCGAACTGCATCTTTAGTATTATTGTTTGTTTTTTTTTACACTGTTTTTTTTGTGAAAATTTTTAACGTCAAACTTATTAATATGAATAAATTCCCTGAATAATTATTTTATTCTCAAGAGGGAAACTGTTCTTATGATATTTATTTAGAACAAAAGCCGCGAGGTTTTCCAATCTCTAAACTCTGTCTCATTAATTGTCTCCGAGTTGTCTCTGAACTAATTTTCATTTAAAATTTCTCTTGTCTTGCATTTTTTTTTTTTTTTTATGATATTTTTTCAATTAAAAGCATTTTTAAAGCAAATCTTCAAGCTAGCATTCAAGTAGAGATAAATGAATTTGACTTTCCACGTTATTTTCCTCTTTAAACAATTAAGCTGTTTGCTCTCTTATTCTTACTAGCTTTTCACTTTTTAAAAAGGGATTAATCTTAATCTAATGATAACTTCAAATAACTTTTGTTTTAAATAAATGAAAATCAAACAGAATATTTCTCCAACTGTTATTCTTTTGATTATTTCATCATGTAGTTATTAAATCAATTATTGCGTTGACTAAATTTACTGATTTAATATTGCCAGACTCACGTTTCAATGACACATCGTGTCCATTGTATAATGTATAATACGAGAAGTGTGAAAAAATGAAGGAAAAAACAAAAAAAACAAAAGGTTTCTAACTTGAAGTGAATTTAAGAAGGAAAACATTGTGAACAATTCGAGTAGTAATGAACAACTAAACTATGTATTTATTTAGATAGATTACATAGAGGAGCAGGGGGAAAGGTTATTACAGAACTATTGTATGCTTTTTTATTGAAACGATGCACAGTGGGCTTTTGAAAAATAATAAATAATTAATATAAAAATTTAATTTTTGAAAACTGGTCTTATGTACAATTTTTTTTTCTGTATTCTTCACCTTAGTTGTTTCTATGTGCAAAATTTGGAGAAGATTGAATGACGGGAAGTGGTTCAAAATTGGGGTAATAGGTG
>KZ652925.1:68525-92019 GCA_001010745.2 Gerris buenoi
ACGTTGGAAAACGTTATCCGTCCAAGCGTTCACGCGCAACGCTCCCGTAAACGTAAGCTTCAAAAAGACGGGAAAAAATGTTATTATGATACCCTGTTACTTGTTTTGTTTATTTTTGTTATATGTCAAATTATATGTCACTTGGTTTTATAAATATCGAAAATAAATCTTAGTTAACAGTTTATACGTCTTTAGCATTTTATGTGATTTTATAATTTATATTTAATGTAAAATGTAAGGAACTTCGTTCCTATCGGGAGTCCCACGACACCACACGTATTTTTTTTATTATTAAAGACGCTATTAGACGTAGGAGCGGAAAGAATTATGCTATCAAGTAGGTCAAAAACCTAGCAAAATAAGGTGCCCCCTCCCACCCTAAGGTTAAGCTTCCAAGTTGGTGAATGGATTCACAAGGTGGTGATAGTATCAGATATATTGGTGAGCTCGTTACGCTGTTATCACCAGCAACACTCCTCTGAGACTTGGCAACCAAACGGTAAATCAACTGACAATAAGACCAACCTCCGGGGGAGAATTACAAGTGTGTGAAAATTATCAACCTTAATGCCCAACCTTTCTTCTAAATGGAAAAAGTCCAAAGTGAAATACACAAACCTCGTGTTTTCAGTCCAAACTACAGCTTTAGGCTATAAATTACTAAAAAGAAAAAAGAAATACGGCTGCGGTGAGGATAAGACGGTGGAATAGAAGCTAAGCTACGAGATGGGGTTGCTCCTCTGGTTACGATCCTCCCGAGGCACTGACTTCATCAAAATATAGTTTGGCCTCCCCTGCTATATCTTCCCTAAACCTTCATCTAATCCAAACAACACAGTATTATATCGTCAGGTAGCATCCCAGCCAACTCTTTCTTATACAATATTACTCCAGATAAAAACCCACCCTGGTAAAATCAGCTAATCCCAGTACCACAACAAGAAATCAACCCTTATTCATTATTGATTCCTCGCCTAAACTAATAATTTCATTTTTTTAAATTAATCTTGTTGATGGATGGAATTAGGTATAACTCTATCTACAATAATAACGAAGTTTCTTATGACACGTTCTGGAGCCCGGGAAAGAATCCGAAAAAAAAAAACTACCAAAATAACCGTCACGCAACCAAGCGTCACGAAATCTGCCGATGACGATAACTTGAGTAAAAAATGACCGAGTTGGTTAAAATTTGGTACACATGTTCATTTTATTAATGCGTAGGTTGAGTTCGTTAGACAACGTTATCCCCCAAGCGTCACGCGCAACTTAAGTTAATTAATAAATATAATTACTTATAATACCTAGAGAGAATCTAACATTTTATTTCAGCTAGGAGTCTTAAGAAATTTCAATCGGTGCCGATCTTGACAAAAAATAGTTTGGTTTTCAATGGTAAGGCCCTAAACCAAAGTCCGTAAACTTGAAAATTTCTATTTTCTATATTTGTGGACGCTCGAAACATTTCAAAAAAAATAAGGGTTTAGTGGTTAGTAGTAGTTAATAGGGGTTGTTATTTGTACTTCCATAGGTAGAATATACCCAAATATCTAACTGGGGGGGGGGGGGGGGGANAACCACCTCTAACTACCTCTAACCATCTCTAACCACCTCTAACCACCTCGAACCACCTCTTACCACCTTCAACCACCTCTAACTACCTCTAACCATCTCTAACCACCTCTAACCACCTCGAACCACCTCTTACCACCTTCAACCACCTCTAACTACCTCTAACCATCTCTAACCACCTCTAACCACCTCGAACCACCTCTTACCACCTTCAACCACCTCTAACTACCTCTAACCATCTCTAACCACCTCTAACCACCTCCAACCACCTCTAACCACCTCTTACGAGTTCTATGATAAAGGATAATATTATGAATTTAATAGATATAGAGAGGATATTCCAGTAATGTTATTCTATTACGTGTTCTTTAGTTACCGACATGCTTGACATTGCAAATAAGTTCATGGTATTGAAGTAAGTAAATCTTACATTAAAGGTTAATAGCATTTAATTTTTTGAAAACTGGTCTTATGGTCTTTTTTCTGTATTCTTCACTTAGTTGTTTCTATGTGCAAAATTTGGAGAAGATTGAATGACGGGAAGTGGTTCAAAATTGGGGTAATAGGTGTGCGATGAAACTTAAAAAGCAAAGTAATATAAGACCAGTAATAATAAAAAGGATTTTATTTTTACATTCTTTATATCTCTTTTTCACAAATTGAATGTTTTTTCACAATTAAGTAAGAACACTTTTTTATATTCGATTTTGTTTTTGTTAATCAAAACAAATTAAAATGTATTGGTTTTCATTTGAATGCATTCTTTATTATTTTCAGGTGAAACACTGCGTTTCTAATGGTTATTAATGAAGCATGGATGAGTTTGCACATTTAAAATACTCAAGGGAATCATCTCGAGAACACAAAAATAATAATACATATTAAAAAAAAAACTGTCTGCCAATTAGTGTGGCACATAGCTTCCTCGCGTCCTTGTTTTGATAAATGTTAGAATTAAAGTGAGGATAAAATGTTACCGGTTTTAATTCCCAAGTTTCACTTATTTCTGTTCAATATTTCAAGTGCGCGGATAAAATTCCGAGGCATACAAAAACATGGGCGCGCAAAGTTATGCTTAAAGGCCCGCTTACACGGTGATAGTTCTCCCACGATAGAACTATCATTTCAGTCTACGTCATACAAATATCGCCGAGGTGTGCAGTCTACACGGTGAGAGTTAAATATGTTAAAACTTGTTGTCTTGTACTCAAAGTTACATACACATAATACATTTTCGACTTGGATACGGAAATAAAGCATTAAATATATTACAATGTTAAATTATAATACACACACAGCAAAAGGAATATTCATAATGTCGAAAAAACAAAATCTGATATCTAACGTGAAGCAAGCTATCATATTTGTTGCCTTTAAATCTGATGTCACGTGATAAAAAAGCCAAAAGTATAAGCCAATCAGCGTCTAGTATCTAGCGTGGTAGTTATCATATTGTATGGCGCTTGAGTACTCGGACTGCTGTGATAGAACACTCAACTATCTCGTCAGACGAGATAGTGTGATGGCTGATAATTCTATCACGAAATAATCTATCAAGTTCTACACGGTGATAGTCATTGCGATAGTCGCTATCGTGACCGCAACTATTGCGCTAACTATCACCGTGTTGTGATAGTGTTGCAGAAAGTCCTCGTCACGGAATTGAATACCTCTTCTTAAAAACTTCCAGGGCGTCGATCATCTCTCAGTTAGGTCTGACATTTAGAAAAACCATGTCAATGATAAAAAAAATAAGGATAGAAGCAACAGTAAGCCCCTATAATACTTTGAATTACACTAAGACAAAGTGCTAAGTAAGTTAAACAGGAATAATTCTGATAAAAAACAATAAATATATGAAGTAAATAGCAAAGCTAATACGGAAACTATTTTTACTAAAGTCTTAGACAAGGTTCCCGTTAAGGCTCGCAGATTAATCTGCTGTAATCTCGAGTAATCTGTGTCAGGATTAAGGATAATCAGTTGCTTCATCCTGGAAAAGGCAAGCTATTATCCTTCCTTGACAAATCCTTCTTTAACAGATTAAACTATTCTTCTTTCTTATCTTCATTAAACATTTAATGATGATTATTTAGTTCATTAATAAACAATTTAAAGTAAAAAGAAATTAAATTTAACGGATAACCTAAAGTCTAAGAAAAAGTATATAAAGAAAAAGTATTGTGATGCGCGAAAATAGTTTTGAGCCTAAACTACAGAACCGATTTTGACGAAATTTGGCATAAATGTTCAAAACAGATACATAGACTTAGAACCTTGAAATCGAATTTGCATTTAACACAGTGATATTTCCGTCGGCCATGAAGCCGCCCCNTTTTTTGCGTCCTAGGACGTAAAAAATTTTTTCTTTACTCCCAGGAGTAATGAAAATATTTTCTAAGTCCACGTAACGAAAAAATTGATTTTAGCTTTGTTTTCTAGGCTCTAAAGTTTCTATTTCACAGCCTACCACGGAAAAAAGCTATTTATTTTGAAACTAGATTTTTCCCGGGAAAACGGCTTATAACGTTAGACTTGTATTTAAAGGGCATACATTTTCGAATTGTTCAATCACGTTTTGAGGGGTAGCGCTCCCAA
This sequence comes from Gerris buenoi, assembly GCA_001010745.2. Taxonomy (NCBI): domain Eukaryota; kingdom Metazoa; phylum Arthropoda; class Insecta; order Hemiptera; family Gerridae; genus Gerris; species Gerris buenoi. The sequence goes on from KZ652925.1 coordinate 72,696, forward strand.
ATTTGGAGCTAAAATTGATTTCTCGATTTTGTCTCGGGGTTGATATTTATGAACGTGTTAGCCAAATTTAATTAAAATTGAAGGCATCATATTTTTTCGAGAAAATCAACCCAGTAGTTTAGGTTCCATACGCAGACAGACTATAGACGACAGACATACTCAGAGAACCTCAAAACGTGTTAATCTGTCAAAATCTTTATCGATTTTTTGCACCTTCACAATACTTTCTCTTGATATAAATACTTCGTATATTAAAAAAAAAAATTATAAGTTCACTAGGCACATTTCACCTCGGGGTATGATTATTCTAAGCATGTATGCCAAATTTAGTCAAAATCGGTCTAGTAGTTTTAGCTCCACGTGTCTACAAAGACGACAGACAGACATTTTCCCCAAAATTAGTTTTACACAGTCTGACATTTTCATTTTTAAATTAAATATCATGATGATCAATAACATTTCACCATTAAAAATGGTGAACTGCTACTATACAGTCATTTTTCCAACCTGGGCATCACCATTCGGTAGCTTTAAATTGATCTCGTTTACCTGGACTATAAAATATCGCTTTCAGATTCTTTACTGAGATATCTGACCGGATAAAACACGGTAATAAAATATAGAAATGAACTTGGAAGAGCCTACTTCGATTTGTATCGGAAATGAAATATGAAATCAGATTTGAAAAAAAGATGAAGTTGGGTTTATACATAATTCAGACATTATTCTAAATAAAATCAATTACCCTAATATTATCCACTTTGCAGCAGCCTTCAATAACAGCCGATGATCTCATTAAAATTCAAACCCAGTTTCGATGAGGCCAATAAATCTGAAACTTGCACCCCCACCTCATATACGTCTTAGAAACTTCAATATCCCTTAATATCTTATCTGTTGGGTATTGACTCTTAAAGGCTGGGTTCGTCTTAATCGTACATTAAATAAAAACTGCGCATCAAGATTAATTAAACGTGTAATCTCGTAAAAAAATGCAAAAACAGAGTGAAAGCAAATCCAAACATTACTTATTGACACTTGCGTCGTGACGTCATAAGTAAACAAACCATAATTAAATTAAAAATACTCTGACATTATCTTCTTCTTATCCAAGACATTATTTTTTGTAGTCTAAAAATATTTATTTTCTTTTTCTCTAGATAATAATATATATACAGGGTGATTGACGATATATGTACAAAAGTAAATAGGGTGAAACATCATTGGCTATCAAAAACGTCATATAAACCATAGGTTTATTCTCAGCCGTTTTCCCTCACAAAGTCAATTTTTGTGATTTTTTTTTTTTTTAAGATCACATACCTTTGCTCAAAAAAAAAACACATATTGCTCCAAAAGTATAAAAGATAGAACAACATTTTTGGATTCGTTGTAAAGCTGACAAACTTCCTTACAATAAAATTATCTTTAAGGAGATTTTTTAAAGAGTGACTTATTTTCGAAAATTGATTTTTTTTTTTTTTAATTTACGGATAGGCAACTCAATCCGTGGACATACTGTAAAAGCGAATAAATTTTCATACTTTTTTTTTTGAACAACAATTAAATAAAATGGTTGTGCTCTGTCTCTAAAGTTTTAAGTAAATAAGGTTTCGTTGGTATTGTAAAATTTAACAATATCCATAATTGTTTTGTTTTATATTTTTCTAATCGTCTCTTAAATATATCTTTTACTCAATGCATCACTTACATTTTCAAAAAAAAATTATTTTGGATTTTAACGGGTGATAATTTTGAGTGTGCTGCATTTTTGCAGTGTTGCAAAATTTCATGTTTTTATCTTTTTTAAATCAAATTTTATTGGAAACGTATACAGAGTGTCAGACAGACACAGGAACGCAAGTATAAAGATATCTACACTATTTTGTTTCGTGTCTTTAGGGGTATTATTAAAATAAATAAATATAAAAAATGTGTCTTTAGGGGTATTATTAAAATAAATAAATAAATAAATAAATCTAAAAAATTGCTTTACTTTTTATATTTGCAAAAATAAAATAGTACATATATTTATATTTAAGGGGACAACACACTAAAAATATAAGGGTTTGTTTTATTGGTTTTACAAAAAAATAAAATTCTAAAAAGGGTGCATATCTACTACTATTTCATACTACTACTTCGTACTAATATTTATCGATAAGTTTACAGACATTAAAATAATAATTTTATCATTTTCTGCAAATTGTACACGCAAAAAATAATAATAAGAACTAAATTAAAATATCAGTCGTTTTTTGTTAGGTCGTTAAGGGTGCAAACCATACGAAACTAAATTAAAATAGAATCAAAGTTGCATCTATTAAAGATTTATTAACTTTTAGAACAAACGCTCCTCCAAATTAAAAAGATAAACATTGAAAAATATGTTTCAAGTATTAACTTTGATGAATAATTTCATACATAATTCCCAATAAGAACCCGGATCAATGTCAATTATTACCCCCCCCCNGTACTCTTTTGGGTCATTTCTTTTCTAGAGCATAACCATAACCAGATGAAACTTATTCCTACTATACTAGAAATCGTGTGGCTCTTTGAAGCGATCGTATAGGAATAAATATGTATGACAAATCGAGATAATCATGATGAGTTGATTTAAGAGTATGATTGTAGTAGAAAGCCTAAATGTGGGGGTAGCAACCCTACATTCTTACTATTCCACTAACCACACATATCCTTTTCAACTATGTATTATAAAATGAACCACTTCACTACACAAAACCTTCCGCTTGTAACAAGTTAAACTTCAACTCTTAAAACTCTTTTTTTGCCAGCTTCAATTGTACCTTTGACAATTTATATGAAGTTTCACTAAAATCATTACGTCAAAACGTAAGATATCGGTAAAACCGCTGTTTTCTCTATTTTAAACGTTGAGGTCCGCTTTAATAGTTTAACGATTTGTTGGTTATTAATAATAAAAAAAAATAAAAAATTGAAAAAAATGTTTTTATTTCATTGGTGATGATGGAATCTTTTCCCGTACTGAAATTCCAATATTTACATTTGCAGTTCACGTTTACGCGAGCGTTGAGTGCGAACTCTTTCTTACATGTACGTTCGTTGTACGCTGTCCAATGAAATAAACTTGAGTATTAGTAAAATGAACATGTATACCAAATTTCAACTAAATCTATCAACTTTTACTCAAATTATCGTCGGGCACGTAACTAAAATACAAAATTGTAGTTTGATGTTTGACAAACACTGTTTTGCACGCTATCTCCCGGTCTAAATCTTGTGTTGATTGTTGTTTACTAAACAACAAGACGTCTTTCTCTGAAGATATGCAATCAGTTTGTAAAACTATGAAATGGCAAAGTCCGCTAAAAAAAAGTAAAGATAAAAAAGATAAGGGCTTATCAAGATCTGAACCCATTCGAGATTGTAAGGATTCGTTTATCCCTAAATATCTCATTGTAAAAATTCAGGTCAGCAAAATCACCCTCATTCACACACAGAAGTGTCTGACTAACATCAAACCAGAATTTTGTATAACAACGTCATTTGAAGAAAATAGAATTTTGTATTGCAGTTAATATTTTTGGTGTTATTTAAGAATGTGTGGTCGGCTAAGTTGGTCTGCGGGACATAACTTGGCAACTGGCGTTTGGAAAAACAAACCGGTGGAGAGCGGCAATGTCCAGCCCATTTTAGTAGAGTATGTGATTTCTATGATCCTGGGTATAAAATTGGTTACAAAAATTCAAGTTGATGATAGTTTGTCACTTGATAGACTAGTTATTCAATTATTACTGTTGGTCCTTACAATAGAAAAAAATGGTGCAGAGAAAGCAGAGTAAAACAAATCTTCCTGGTTCGATTCCTCAGGGGATAACAATGTTTTTTATCGGTATAATAATAGCATGAATTATTTTTCATAATTTTAGGACAAGCCGTACTCACAATAAAGTAATGAACATTAACTAACTTTAAATGCTTTCAATTGCACCTTAATAAACCCAACAAGAAGAACATTATTAATATAAAGATGGTGTTAAATTTTCAACAACGTTCTTCGAATGGTATTTAAAAACAAAGAGATAGAAGATTTCTCGATCATAGATGACAAAACTTTTTGGAACGAAATTCCTTATGGCACGTTCGGAGCCTGGGAGTAAATCCGAAAAAAAAACGACCAAAATCTACCGATGACGATAATTTGAGTAAAAGATGACCGAGTTAATTGAAATTTGGTACACATGTTCATTTTACCAATGCTCAGGCTGAGTTCGTCGGAAAACGTTATCCGTCCAAGCGTTCACGCGCAACGCTCCCGTAAACGTAAGCTTCAAAAAGACGGGAAAAAATGTTATTATGATACCCTGTTACTTGTTTTGTTTATTTTTGTTATATGTCAAATTATATGTCACTTGGTTTTATAAATATCGAAAATAAATCGTAGTTAACAGTTTATACGTCTTTAGCATTTTATGTGATTTTATAATTTATATTTAATGTAAAATGTAAGGAACTTCGTTCCTATCGGGAGTCCCACGACACCACACGTATTTTTTTTATTATTAAAGACGCTATTAGACGTAGGAGCGGAAAGAATTATGCTATCAAGTAGGTCAAAAACCTAGCAAAATAAGGTGCCCCCTCCCACCCTAAGGTTAAGCTTCCAAGTTGGTGAATGGATTCACAAGGTGGTGATAGTATCAGATATATTGGTGAGCTCGTTACGCTGTTATCACCAGCAACACTCCTCTGAGACTTGGCAACCAAACGGTAAATCAACTGACAATAAGACCAACCTCCGGGGGAGAACTTACAAGCTAGAACTCTAGACAGCCTCGTGCAGATACTAAACCAATCACACATAAAACCTTCCCACTCCAATTTGAATTCACCATTTTCCGAGAGTCAGCTATTTGTACTCTTTTGGGTCATTTCTTTTCTAGAGCATAACCATAACCAGATGAAACTTATTCCCTACTATACGAGGCATCGTGTGGCTCTTTGAAGCGATCGTATAGTAATAAATATGTATGACAAATCGAGATAATCATGATGAGTTGATTTAAGAGTATGATTGTAGTAGAGAGTCTAGAAGTGGGGTAGCAACCCTACATTCTTACTATTCCACTAACCACACATATCCTTTTCAACTATGCATTATAAAATGTATCACTTCACTTCACAAAACCTTCCGCTTGTAACAAGTTAAACTTCAACTCTTAAAACTCTTTTTTTGCCAGCTTCAATTGTACCTTTAACAAATTTATATGAAGTTTCATTAAAATCATTACGTCAAAACGTAAGATATCGGTAAAACCGCTGTTTTCTCTATTTTAAACGTTTAGGTCTGCTTCAATAGCTTACTTCGATCTTTATCCCTCCACAGCGGTGAGGCTGTTGGTTTTTAATAAAACAAAATAAAATTTGAAAAAAAAATGTTTGTTTCATCGAATAGGTGACCATACAATCTTTCCCCGTCCTGAAATTCCAATATTTACATTTGAAGCTCGCGTTTACGCGAGCATTGCGCGAAAACTCTTACACGTATCGTTGGACGATGTCCAACGAACATAGCCCAAGCATAGTATAAGAAACATGTATACTAAATTTCAAATAAACCTATCAACTTTTACTCAAGTTATCGTCGGGAACTTGCTTTTGGAACTTTAAATACAATATTCTAGCTCGATGTTTGACAAACACTGTTTTGCACGCTATCTCCCGGACTAAATCATGTGTTGATTAAGCTAAACAACAAGACGTCTTTCTCTGAAGATATCCAATCAGTTTGTAAAACTATGAAATGGCAAAGTCCGCTAAAAAAAAGGAAAGATAAAAAAAGATGAGGGCTTATCACAGACAAATAAAATAAAAAGCAAGATCTGAACCCATTCGAGATTGTAAGGATTCGTTTATCCCTAAATATCTCATTGTAAAAATTCAGGACAGCAAAATCACCCTCATTCACACAAAAAAAAAATTCTGATTAACATCAAACCAGAATTTTGTGTTTAAGTTCATTTTTTGGTGTCATTTAATAATGTGTGGTCGGCTAAGTTCTTCTGCGGGACATAACTTGGCAATTGGCGTTTGGAAAAACAAATCGGTGGAGAGCGGCCGTGTTCAGCTTATTTTGGTGACTATGTGATTTCTATGATCCTGAGTACAAAATTTGTTACAAAAATTCAAGTTGATGTTAGTTTGTCACTTGAAAGGTTAGTTACTCAATTATTACTCTTGGTCCCCACAAAATAAAAAATAGTGCATAGAAAGGAGAATAAAACAAATCTTCCTGGTTCGATTCCTCAGGGGGTCACAATGTTTTTTATCGGTATAATAATAGCATGAATTGTTTCATAATTTTAGGACAAGTCGTAGGAACGTCTCACAATAAAGTAATAAAAATTAACTATCTTTGACTGCTTTCAATTGCACCTTAATAAACCCAACAAGAAGAACATTATTAATATAAAGATGGTGTTAAATTTTCAACAACGTTCTTCGAATGGTATTTAAATACAAAGAGATAGAAGATTCTTCGATCGTAGATGACAAAACTTTTTGGAACGNCCCGCATTTTATTTATTCTTTCCCCTTTTCTACTCATTATTAGGCTTGGGAAAAACAAACAAAGAATAAGTAACTCGGATGAAAATTAAGTAACAATTAGTAAATTGGGTTTTATTCTTTTTATCTTAATATTTATGTAGTAAATATTTCATTCTTTTAATAATAGATTTTGCACACAACTAAAGATAGAATAAATAATAAACCAAAATTTACATTTTTGTCTATTATTTGTGAATTACGGAAACCAATTGAAATAATTCGAAAAAGTAACTAAATAAGATATTCTTTCTCGTAGAGTTTCATACATACCAAAATTATAAATTTCTGTAAAGAACAAAATCCTTCAAATGCATACTTATAGTCAATTTAAATTCTAAAATATTTTATTAATAGGTAATTAACAAAATGTTTCTATAATTGCACGATAAAAAGAACTTTTTATATGCTACGTTTTTAAATTTTCCGTCATAAATCATACATTTGAAACCTTTCAAAATGAAGATTGTAAATATGGGATAAGGCAAACCAAATAAAATAACTTGCGGATTTTTTCCGAACTAACTTACAGGGTCTAAGATCATGGCAGTTTTATTATCCGGATGGAAAGCGATGATGTCAGAGTATCTTGGAGAACCTTCTGCATCTATTGCATATGCATACATCTCGTCGTAGCAAATATATTTATTTTCTTTTAGGGCTTCTGAGATTCTGTGCTTAACATTATGATGGCGCCTAGTTACCAGAAGCATGTTATGAAGGAATATTTAATTACTTTATTAAGTTTTAAGCTTTAAAATATCATAAAATAAAATATATAGTGAACGTATTGAGATCAGCTATCGAATTGTTCAATAAAAACTTATTATTGACAGTAAAAACTTCAATTCTCCTCAGACACAGGAGGAAGTTAAGATTAACACCTCTATAATTAGTTATTCTTCAAGTAGACGTTTCCTCGTCAGGACCTTTCTAACGGGCAACACTGGGTAGATCCCGTAACAGAGAGCTAACATCACAACTATAGCCTAGGTTTCACTCACGCTTTACCAATTATTTTTATAGAAAAAATCCCAAACAACTCAGACAAACTTTAACTGTATTTATATTCCATAATATCCAATTTAATTTATATTTTTTTAAACAAAAAATAATTGTTTTCATTTAAATCAAATTATAATTATTATTAACACTGGGAGACAGACAGAGAAAAATAGACTCTACATACGTGGTTCAAATCCCGGCGCATGAGTCTATTTTTCTCTGTCTGTCTCCCAGTGTTAATAATAATTATAATTTGATTTAAATTAATATTTAAACTTTCCGTAGTATGAATACTAAGTAAAATTNTAATTTTGTTCTTATAAATTATTTAAACATATATATTTTATCCTATGAGAAAGGCTTTAGAGAAAAATTTCTTTAAAAAAACAATTGCACTTTTATAAGTTAATAAAGGGAAATTTAATATTTTTTCAAATTCGAAAGGGTCTGTTAAATAAAAAAAAATTAGTCAAATTTTTTTTTTACCGATTTTTTCGAGTGCTTGAAAGAAATTTAAAACCCAGCGGTCATTTATTAAAGCAGTCATTAATTAAACATTTTAAATCAATTAAGATAATTTTATTATTTGATTATTATCAAGTGAAATGCACTGAGGGACTAAATTAGATAAGAGCTGAGCAAGATATTACAGTTGCCCGAACACTATCACGATAGAGAGACAGACATGAGACGCGTGTATGTCGCGCGGTTCTAGTATCTAACTACGCCTTCTTTAACACAACCTCTACATAACATATCAAAGTTTTTCTAAAATTCAGTCCGAGAAGGGAGTTACAAGTATATAAATTTCAAATTGCAAACCTAATTAAAATAAATAAATTAATTGACACACATTAAAGTTCGATTCGCACACTCAAGATAAAATTCTGCAGTTTTTACATCAACGTCATTAAAAAAATAAATATTGTACTCACAGCCAGTTGCATAATAAGCAAATATTTTTCTTGTACCCACTTGAGTAATACATAGAGAATACACACCTGCAAACAAAAAACAAACAAATAATTACACGGTTATCATTACATAGAGCTCTTCAGCTGATAAAATTGTAAACAAACAAATTTAATAAGTAAATAAATTAAGTAATCAAGATAATTCTGACAAATAAACAGGATTTTAATTTACCTGTTCACACATAAGATTATTAATACTGGATGAATAATATTATGCGGAAATATAAATAAAATTTTAACTTATTAAATGCGATAATATTATATATGTATAATGTATAACTCGTACTATTAAACCTTAGAAACGCAGAAATCGCAAGAAAACCAAGATAAGTATCTTGGTAATATAACGACCTAAATCATTTTCTGAAATATCTACAAAAAGAATACAAAAAATAAAAAGAAAATAATTATACATATTTTTAAGTACACACACCTACACCTACATTTTCCTTTACAGACGACTCCAAAGGTCTACCACAAAAGGAAAATCTAACATCAAACGACCGTGAAGGTAAATAAATAATATATAATTAAATAATCAAAGGTAGCACTGATGCCATATTTTTAAAGCTTGTACCTACGCCTGCAGTTCTAAAATCACTATATTTTGTCGCAATCTAATGAGTCCTTAAGTCGTCGAGAATAAAGGCTTTTCACCAAGCATAAGTTATATTGTAGAAGGAGTTAGTATAAATTTCCCGATTAAATTAAAAAATCCAAGTTTAAATTTAATAAACAGGTCCAGTGTGTGCTAGTCAGCACACAGCGAGGGTCCGTAGGCAACACTGTATTGTTTAAGTAGTACCCTATTGATGGTGTTTTTTAAAATACTAAAAAGCTTACTTTGAACTATCCTATGNTACGAGATGGGGTTGCTCCCCTGGTTACGATCCTCCCGAGGCACTGACTTCATCAAAATATAGTTGGGCCTCCCCTGCTATATCTTCCCTAAACCTTCATCTAATCCAAACAACACAGTATTATATCGTCAGGTAGCATCCCAGCCAACTCTTTCTTATACAATATTACTCCAGATAAAAACCCACCCTGGTAAAATCAGCTAATCCCAGTACCACAACAAGAAATCAACCCTTATTCATTATTGATTCCTCGCCTAAACTAATAATTTCATTTTTTTAAATTAATNACTTCTGATGAAGTATTTGTTTTTGCCATTGAATCGGAAAACAGCCATATAAATACATTGAAAATACCATAATTATAAAAAAAACGTATTTTGACAATTTTTTTTCTCGAAATTTCAAAAAAGTGGTATCTTTACTTTTGGTCGAAGAATGTTCAAGAATTTTTTCAGATTTTTTTGACTTCACATAAGCGAGATAGAGGGGGGCCCTATCAAAGTTATAACCAAATAATTATATATTTTTGTAATCAACTCGACGTACCCTTTCATATGATACCCCTCACGGTGTCGAAAAAAAATTAACTCTTAAGTTTTTTTACCCTGATTAAAAATATTTTTAACATGTGTGGGTGGGTACAAGACATATACATGCTAAATTTCAAAGTCATCTAACATCAAACGATCGTAAATAGTGAAGGTTAATAAATAATATACATAGATAAATAATCAGAGGCAGCTCTGATGCCATATTTTCATAGCTTATCTACATCAGCAGATAAAATCACGATATTTTGTCATAATCTAATGACTTCCTAAGTCGTCAAGTATAAAGGCTTTTCACCAAGCTTAAGTGGTACTCTAAAAGAAAAGGACCCCCATTCTTGTTTTTTGTACAAAAGAGTTTATATCCCTTAGTCTAACTTCCAATAAAGACAAAGGGATATTAAGTCCAATATGCTTTGGGACAAAGGAATATCACACTTTTATATAAAGAAAAGTGTTTATTAAGTTGTGAGAAAGTATATTAGATTAAAAAAAAGTGGGGGCCCTTCTCTATGAAAGTGTCGCATAAGTTATGGTAGGAGGAGTTGTCTAAATTTCCCGATTGAATTAAAAATCCAAAGAGTTCAAATAGAAACTAACCCCTAAGGTGGGTTAACACTAAATAATGGGCCGATGGAGAGGAGAATGTAGGGCTAAAGAATTCCCCAACGAGTTTACTGTATAAAACCAAATGAAGGGTCCCCTTGCATAGCTCTTCATTTCACCTTCCCTAGAGACGAGCCTACCCCCCCTACATCTCACCTCTATAGACCTTCTTTTAGCCTTCATTGTCCTTCTACCCTCAACTCGTTTAAAATTACCCAGTAAACCCTAATAAAACAAGTAAAAATATATTATTTTGCAAAGGAACAATCAATACACGATTCAACATTTTGCGCAAATGTAATGTTTGCGCAAATTTACGTCTATAGAAGTTAAATATTGAATTCTCTATATTTACTATTTGATAAGGCTCTACCGCCCTTTGAGGTTAGGAAAAACAGTAAAATTCAAATAACTCTGGTTCTAAGCAAGATATCAAAAATCTAATCACAGGCTTCATTCCTAGTTTTAATTCTGCACAATTTAAGCCCTATTTCAACTTCCTATGACAAATAGTACAGGCGCCATTTTGATTCAACGGGTTTTATCGTTGTATTGAAAGGGCGGTAGAGCCTTAATGTAGTAATAATTATCACAAACATAAACAGGACACAGCTCGATAAGTGAACAATAAGATTGTAGGGGGCGCAGAAAATAAATAGCACTGTCGGCGCAGCAGTTTTCGTGCTTTTATAATGCTCCCTCTTTTGAAGGAACCGACGGGACATCAAGCGCCAGTGCCAGTTCCCATATGTCTGAAACGGATTTATTTCTTAGAATATTAGAAATTAGAGAGATAAAATATTTTCCTTCTTCAGAACTAACTAGAGAGCGGGGATTTCTCCCATTTGAAGAAACTGAGGGAAATAAAGAGCGGCAACCAATTAAAAGTATAGGTCTTTAGAACTAGTTATTATCCTTCCCACCCCCCGAATATTTCTCCCCTTACGAGCAACCGACGGGAAAATATTTTATAAGGTCTAAACGGCGATAAACAATTCTCACTACCCATATTTTTCTTTTGATTGAATTCTTCTGCTGCATTAGAACACATTAATTCTTCAAAATTAGGAATCTTTTCAAATGCTGCGCAAGAATTGCCCTGTTTCTTTCAAAATGTTTTCGCAGATATTTTAGCCGTATGTGAGCCTTAGTGTATACATACTACAATAATTAGTATAAAATATCCACCACAGGTACAGGATCCGTTCCTAAACCCTTCCATTGTGTCACACAAAAATATAAAATAATGTAATAAAGCAAGACTGGCCAACAAGAATAAGGATTCCCAGTTTTATTAGTAATTCACTACATCTTTTACTTTGGCTTTAAGAAATACAATGTTTGATCATTGTTCGGTTCCAACAATATATTTATTTTACAAAGACCTGTTTTATTCCTATATTTATCTTCAATTTGATTTTATTATTATTTCAAACACTTAATATAGAGTTCAAATTTGTCCCAGGATGAAAATGGCAAGGTCTATTTTACGTGACGGCAACCACCTTTACACAATAATATTGAGTTGACTATGGATGTTTAGTTAAAAATAAGCCCTTAACAACCAGTTACAAGAAAAAAAGGTACTTCTTTAGATTGATACTCCCCTATGATTTTTTTTAGAATATAAAAGACTTTGACTAAATAATTATTAAGGCAAAGGGATGTTATTGCCCAATGTACTTTGGGACAAAGGAATATCACTCTTTTGTTTTTATAAGGGGAGTAACAGTCTAAAGAAATATATCCGTACGTCTTCTTTAGATAGTTACTCCCCTCATATAACGGGAGTAACAGTCTAAAGAAAAATATCATTACGTCTTTTTCAGATAGTTACTCCCCTCATATAACGGGAGTAACAGTCTAAAGAAAAATATCAGTACGTCTTCTTTAGATCGTTACTCCCCTAAGTTTTTTTTATAACGGGAGTAACGGTCTAAAGAAAAATATCATTACGTCTTTTTCAGATAGTTACTCCCCTCATATAACGGGAGTAACAGTCTAAAGAAAAATATCAGTACGTCTTCTTTAGATCGTTACTCCCCTAAGTTTTTTTTATAACGGGAGTAACGGTCTAAAGAAAAATATCATTACGTCTTTTTCAGATAGTTACTCCCCTCATATAACGGGAGTAACAGTCTAAAGAAAAATATCAGTACGTCTTCTTTAGATCGTTACTCCCCTAAGTTTTTTTTATAACGGGAGTAACGGTCTAAAGAAAAATATCATTACGTCTTTTTCAGATAGTTACTCCCCTCATATAACGGGAGTAACAGTCTAAAGAAAAATATCAGTACGTCTTCTTTAGATCGTTACTCCCCTAAGTTTTTTTTATAACGGGAGTAACGGTCTAAAGAAAAATATCATTACGTCTTTTTCAGATAGTTACTCCCCTCATATAACGGGAGTAACAGTCTAAAGAAAAATATCAGTACGTCTTCTTTAGATCGTTACTCCCCTAAGTTTTTTTTATAACGGGAGTAACGGTCTAAAGAAAAATATCATTACGTCTTTTTCAGATAGTTACTCCCCTCATATAACGGGAGTAACAGTCTAAAGAAAAATATCAGTACGTCTTCTTTAGATCGTTACTCCCCTAAGTTTTTTTTATAACGGGAGTAACGGTCTAAAGAAAAATATCATTACGTCTTTTTCAGATAGTTACTCCCCTCATATAACGGGAGTAACAGTCTAAAGAAAAATATCAGTACGTCTTCTTTAGATCGTTACTCCCCTAAGTTTTTTTTATAACGGGAGTAACGGTCTAAAGAAAAATATCATTACGTCTTTTTCAGATAGTTACTCCCCTCATATAACGGGAGTAACAGTCTAAAGAAAAATATCAGTACGTCTTCTTTAGATCGTTACTCCCCTAAGTTTTTTTTATAACGGGAGTAACGGTCTAAAGAAAAATATCATTACGTCTTTTTCAGATAGTTACTCCCCTCATATAACGGGAGTAACAGTCTAAAGAAAAATATCAGTACGTCTTCTNGGTGCGGAAAGGTGTGGCCCGGCCTTAAGGTGTTTAAATTACGTGAATTTGTAGGTAAAACTTTTGTACTTACAAACTTAATAGCTATTACCCATGGTGCACTAGTAAAATTTAATACGCAAACTCTCGGGTTTATCTCCCTCGGCAAGCCTCGAGAGTTAATACTACAGTTATCTCCCTCGGCCAAAGGCCTCGGGAGCTAATGAATTTTTCTCCATCGGCGGTGCCTCAGGAGTAAACTTAACCTCGAGCAGGAAAACATACTTCTCTCCCTTGTTGCGTAAACAACTATTTCATTTTTATACACACAACAATTCCAGTCTTGTGTATTAATAATCTCGGAGCTCAAGTGATGCTCAGCTTCATAAAAAACATTTCAATCTAAAAACTGAAGCGAAAACAAAAAAACAGGCTTGCTGGAATTACGCGCTTGACTTTAAACATAGGCTTACAGGTCGGCGTTATCCTGCTCTCCGCTGCAAGGTGAGACCATTGTTTCTTGACGCCTAATACAATAGACTTGTCTCCGGAGGACACGAGTTGATTGAACCTCCTCCAAAACAATAACAAGACAACCCACACAATGGTTCATCTCCACAACGAGGCAGGGACTCTTTCAGGTGTCATCCCGAGCTGCCGTCAAACAATAACCACAGTCTTTTAAATATCCCAAGCATCAGACATCATCTCTATTCAAAGGTGACGTTAGTCACCCTTGGCTCTGCGAGTATTGATAGTCATGTGCATATCAATCCCCTTACAAAAAGGCAAACGAAAAAATTGTCATTTCATTCATAATAACCTGGAAAAACTATTACCCCAAGACTTTTACTTGCCTCTTCCTCCTTTCACACATATGATAAAACATCAATGAAACTCACACAACAGGGTTTAATAATACGCAGTGCACACTGAAGAAACAAGTTTCATCAAACTCTAGTTTCATGAAACCTATTTCTGAAACGAGAAACGTTTCACGTTTTAGAGTGCACAAAGAGGAAACCCTTTTTCTGATAATTTCCAGTTTCCATCATGTTCTCTAAGGGTAAGTGTCCATCTGAGACTTTTTAGTATAGAGACTCGCTTTCGAGATTGAAATCGCTAGTGGACATGGGGCTGAGACTAGTCTCAGAGACTCGCCGACTCTCCGAGACTCGGGAGAGGCTGATGTTGCTCTCAAGTAGACAAGGTTCTGAGACTAATCTCGAGACTAGCTCTCGAGATTTAGTCTCAGATGGACACTTACCCTAACGAAGATGCATTAATTCAATGTATAACAATCAATTAACAAAATGCTTCTTAATGCACAAATAAATAAACAACTGAATACCAAACAAAACGCAATAATCTAAAGTGGAATGTTAAGCAACTCAGTAAACACAAAATCACGTGCAACTTAGTTTCGACGAATTCTGACATTTTGGTTGCGTGAAACATGTATCATGCAGTTTCATAAAACGCAGTGTGCTTCTTTCTGTGTGCTTTAAATCAAGTGTTTTCATGATACTAAAGTTTCACGTTTTATCAAACTTGTTTCTTCAGTGTGCACGGCGCCAAATAGTATAAATTGCACAACTACTTATTAAAAACTTCGATCTGCCAAAGGCTTTATAAACATGTGTGAATATCACAGAATCTAAGTGTCGCTTCATCTGGCGTATAAACCGTATAATTGGCATTCTGCAGCCGCATTGACGCCACATTCCTCAAGTAGCTCCCACTTCTACCATTTATACCTCGCACTTGGTGAACACCAAGCGTCCCTTAGCTCAGCTGGTTTAACTAAAACAAAACTGTTTCATTCCAACTACAGCGTTCAATGGTGGTGTGAGACCCACTACTTAAAACTTGGTGTCAGTATCTGTTCTACTCTCTACTAAGAAAATAAAGGACTAACCCCTGAAGCAGCCCGCACACCATCAATAGTATTGACAATACTATTGTCAATAAGTCAATTTAGTAACAAATTTTCATCACTACGGTTTTTTTATATCAATACCATCTCCACACACCATCAATAGTATTGACAATACTTTTTTATATTGACAATAATGCGGGCTGCATGAGAGATGATTACGTCATCCAATGATGGCACCGAATAAATGCGAAAAGTTATGCAAGAAATAATAATGCTGTTGGAAAAAAAAAATGTTCAAGCAGCACTTTTTGCGTGGTGAAGTGATATATTTTAAATTGACAAAATGGGTTAGGAATTAACTTTAGTACAACCATCCTCTTTAACTAACAACTCATCAGAAATAACATTTTTTCTCAATATTCAATACATATTTATTGCAAGACGCTCGCTTCTATGATGAAAAAATGTTTTCTTCCAATTTTAATTTAACTACGCTAAGTTCAAATAGTTAGTTAGTTGGTTTTAATTTTCTTTTTTCTAACTCCGCTATGTATTAGTATATAAGCAGTTAGCATCGTATATTTGGCAGTATGATTTTATAATTTATATTTAAATACTCACCTACAACACTATAATAAAACCAATATGGACATATGGCATAGAACTCTGGGGTTGCACCAAACCTTCCAATTCCTACCGCATCCAATCCCTCCAATCCAAGATCCTAAGAAAAATAGCTGACGCTCCCTTCTATGTTTCCAATTCCGTCCTCCATAATGACTTTAAAGTACCTTTTGTCCGAGAACTAGCCATTTCCAGATATAAATCCTTCCATGACTCCCTTTCCGACCATCCCAATCCACTAGTCCACAGTCTGTTTTCCCGCACCATTCCTAATAACCCTCCCAGACGCCTGAAGAGACAGTGGCCACGTGACCTCTTAAGCCCCGTCCACACCGGCCGCGCATCGTGTTTGCAAACGTTTGCAAACACTGTTTGAGCATGCGCGGCCGGTGTGGACGGGGCTTTAGACTACTAAACTATGTTAACTTCAATTTCATAATTTTATTTTTGTTTGTAACTTCACTGAATCATAAATCTGTTTCAACTCAATAAGTGCTATCACTGGATAGTTCCTTACATCCTGTTATTCTTTCAAGTAACTAATACTCACATCTGAATTGCTTATAACAATAATGTATTGTAGTTGCAGTAATCTAATAAAATTTAAAAAAAAAAATATATATATTTAAAGACAAGCGTAAGGAACTTCGTTCCTAACGGGTGTCCCACGAAACCACACTATTATTTTTAATTTTTAAGAGGGGTATCAATTAAAAGGTATTTTTTTGTTTTTGTCAAAAACATCAAAATTTTGTTTGATAAAAATGTGATCGAGTGATTGATTTTAGTGGAAAACTGATTTCCTTCAAATTTTTCACACGCTTATTAATAATATATATATGCGCGCGAGTGTGTGTTCAGTTTTATTGTTACGAGTTGAAACCATCCTGTGGGTCAAAAAAGAGGGGGGGGGGATAAACATTATATAAATAATATTTTACCATATGTATTATACATGTGCGGGCAACAATCTCATAAAGATTGTCTTTAAATATCGTTGCCCTTTTACTTACAACGGCTTTTGTCTCCCAATATAAATTTTGTGGTATTTCGGCTAACCTTGACATTTCGTAGGGAATCTTACATCTGGTATTATATTAGAGTGACGCGTTAGGATCCCCACTCAACATTACAACCCGAGTCAAAACGCTTTTGTATAATTTAAAGGAAATGATAAATGAGGAGTTGGTCGAACAAACAGAACAATAACAAAACCAGTGTAAACTAGAATAAATGTTGTTCTTTCCTTAAAAATACATTCTTAAATATTTTCATATAAAATATAGATTCCGGGAAGATACCCGAGATAAATTATTTTTATTTTCTCATATATTATGTAGTATATATAGAGAAAAATAATTGTATTTAAACGAAAATTATATTTTGTCAGATTCACACGTTTTGAGGTTCCCCGATAATAAAAAAAGTCTTTCTTGTCTACAGACAGACGTTTGTCTGCATAACTCTGCATTTTGATGACAATCTGCAACAATACGGATACATAAGCAGCTAAAACTAATGGGAATTAAATAGTCGACAAAATTTGGCGTAAATTGTCAGCAAAGTTATACCCCGAGTAGAAATAGAGACATGAATTATGTTGGAACGAAGATCCTTTGGAAAAATTGGAAAAAAATTGGGGGAAAAAAAAAAAAAAAAAAAAAAAAAAAAAAAAGGTTAAAAATTTGAAAGGAAAAAAAAAAAAAAAAAAAAAAAAAAAGAACAAAGTTCCTTTTGCGTTTCGAGCCCGGGAGTGAATCCGAAAAAACCACAGTCACAAAACCAACCGCTACGAAACGACCAATGACGCTAACTTGAGTAAATAACGACCGATTTGGCTGATATTTGGTACACATGTTCATTTAAACAATGCCCAGGAAGCGTTCGTTGGACAATGTTATACGCCCAGTTCGCGAGCAAAGCTTCCGAAAACGTAAGCTTTGAATGTAAAATTAGAATTTTAGGACCGCAAAAATTCAAACTTCATCCTATCCAATGAGACAACTTTTTAAAACTTATAATTTTCAACTTTTTAATTTTCTATTTAATTTTTTTTTTTTAATCGAACTAATTTAAATTTAAGTTAGAAATTAAGTTAAATTAGATTAATTATTATTAATTAAACTAATTTTATTCATTTATTTTTTTTTAATTATTATTTTTTTTTTTTTCAAACTCTAACACCTCTATGAGAGGTTCAAGATTGCTGAATTTATTAAACTGGACTTAAATTTTTAATCTTCGAAACCCAAAAAAGTACTTGAATACAAGTACTTCCCTTCCAACATTGGCACAACAATACCGCATTCCAGCCAACATTGGCACAACAATACCGCATTCCATCCAACATTGGCACAACAATACCGCATTCCATCCAACATTGGCACAACAATACCGCATTCCATCCAACATTGGCACAACAATACCGCTTTCCATCCAACATAGGCAACTGGGTGCAGTAAGTTATCTGGGTGTTAATAGAATTAAATATTAAACTTTTACAATTAAATCAGTTAACTTTACAATTAAATACTTAACTTACAATTACAATTAATAACTTTACAATTTTACAATTAAATATGAACTTTTCACAATTAAATCAGTTGTTTCATATTTTATTTTATTTGTTTATAACCAAAACTGTAACAAACATGAAACCTATTTAGACTCAAAAGGTTACTATAATTTCTTTTAATGAAGGAAAATGTTAGCTTTACGTGTTCATCGCAATCTTCTTTTTAAAAAATAAAAATCTTTATAATGACTCTGGACATTATAATGTTTCACAGATTTTATCACAAGAAATTTCTATAATGGACAAAGCACTTAATAAATGAAGCACCTCTTTAACATTTCATAAACTTGGGATGTGACCACGAGCCCTGACACATAACGTTAAGTCCCCTTTAAAAGAATTGCCAAGATTATATCTAACAGCGCTGTGACAATAAACCAATTATATAAAAGTTTAACTTCTATATTTATAGTCCAAGAGATAGTGTCTTAACATTTACAAACAACACTTTTATCAACGATTGATACGTAATATAAACATTACATCTCTGTTTAGATTCGTAGAAAGTGATTCTTTACACACCTGTATTAATTGCGCATTCGATTGATACGTAATATAAACATTACATCTCTGTTTAGATTCGTAGAAAGTGATTCTTTACACACCTGTATTAATTGCGCATTCGTGTCTCATAGTTTTGAACAATTCCTCTTTTTTTCCACACTAGTGACGAAAAGAAGAAGAATTC